>QRAM01000388.1:69870-90398 GCA_013436055.1 Halocynthia roretzi
AATTACTCACAAAGAAACATAGAGACTATCAACTTCTACAAACCTATCTATCACTAAGTCTGCTGAAGAATAAGAGACCAATCTCAGATCTTGCTGTATGAGAGGAAGGAATTGAGCAACAGTGGAGTTGAATGCATTTATTTCTTTGTTGATAAGGCCCTCATACAGCTCATCATCATCTGGTGTCAAGTAAGCTTCGTAAAAGAAAGTTCTAGTAGTTGGTACAAGAACACTGCTCTCCAAAAATCTGAAGAGAACAATAATTAATCCACTGAAACCCCTAATAACAATGGTAAATTTGCGAAATATATAGGATAGACTAACTCCTTTGCTGTTCCATTGTAGCTAGTGTTATATCTCCATATGATCGCATTATGCAATTCCTCTGGTTTGTGCAATGGAGACATCAAGAGGGAATGACTAGTCAGTCCAACTGTAGAATCTACTTCATTGAAATATGGTGAAAAATACTGGACATCCACTGAGACTTGATCTCCAATAAAATCAGAAAATATGCCTCGCAACTGTTGACAAGAAAAAGGATTAAAAATGTTAATGGTTTTGTATAAATGTGCATTTAAATTTCATAGGTTTATAAGAAAGGAAAATAATTTGATTTACCACTTCATTTGTCAGTTCTTTCTGTATAAAGAAACTATCACTTGATTCATTGCGAGCCGCTTCTATCCAATCTATTTCTGGCAGCAGAATAGGGAATGACAATTCCATGTTGTAGGTGTCTAGTGGAGTTTAAGAATTTGACAAATTAAATCAATAAATGGAAAACCAATATCATAATATTTGAGACAATTCACAGAAGATTTTTTTACATATAGTAGAAGTTGCAAAAATACTTACAAAATCGTTGTTCGCTAACATATGGTGTTATGTTGACATTTGATGTATCTAGCACAATTACTTCACCGTATCCATAGGCTGTAAATAAAATGTAAGTGTGTTATATAGAGAGCAAGGAACAATTTGAAAGTCATAATGATATCTCCTGCAAATAAATTTAGCAAAATTGAAATATCTGAAATTCAAGTGAACAGTACACAGTTTTCAGTGATGAAGGAATATACAACATAATTTTAACTGAAGATACCTGCATATCCGTCTGGTCCCATCTGCCATCTCAAGTTAGCAGTCATAGAGAAAGGGTCGCTCACATCATTTATAGGCATTGTAACATTTGCTATCAGTTTTACTGTGTTTGTCGTATACACCTCAAATCTGGGAAAAAGTAATTAAATATTGCAGAAATAAGCGTGATACATGAAAGCATGATTTCCATGGTAATGTGACACGAAGAATTTATGACAAGAACTGTAATATATAGAAATATACTCTGTAATTTATAGCAGCTGTACCTTTCTCCATCAAACACGATGTCATCGGTATAAGTGATATTTTTTATTTCATTCATCAAATTATTGATGATTGAGTAAGCAGCAGAATCTTCATAGAAAGGTTTATCTCTGTGAGCCAACAAATCATTGTAAGTTCCTTCATCAGAAACATTCAGATATGCTTCGCAAAAAAATTTCCTTGCTGTTGGGATTTCAAACGTGTCATTGATATACCTAAATAAAAAGACTCATTTTTTAAAATTATTTCAGTTATAATATTTATAACAATTTCCAAAAAATGGTCATTATACTCACTGTGTGCGCAAATCATTTAAATTGTCTAAGCTAAAATTGAAAATCATCTTCAAATCATTTGGATCCAGTAGAATTGAATTCATCTGGAAGTGACTTGTTAGCCCGGCAACATTTCCGAGCTCATCATAATAAGGTGCAAAGTACTGCGTTACTATTCCAATCCTATTGTCCAAGTAATCTTCAAATATCTTACTCATCTACAAAAAGTAAATGGAAACTACATTAGACTGGTTTTGGTGAGACATATCGAAGAAATATAAAGGCAGAAGTTCTTGTTTCTTGCTTATTCAATTAATTATAAATCCTGATGATATCTTTAAGAATTCTCCATTCTCCACAAGTTGCAGTGACAATCAATTAAACCTCCTGATAGTTTGGAATTCAATTATTTTACATGAAGTAGGAATATAATGAATAGAAATGCTATAAAGGTTCCATTGAAAGAACAACACTTACAAAATCATCAGTAAGCATTTTCTGTCGACCAAATTCTCTTGAATTTCTGTCACGAACAGCAATGACCCAATCTAGGTCTGGCTGAGTGAGAAGTAATGAGATTTCTCCAGAATAAGTGGCTGAAAATTGGCAAGTATACATTCAAAAGAGATGTGTTTTGACACTAATCAAGCAAACAGGAATATGAAAAGTATAAGAAATGATACAAAAACTTTCTCACATATTTGTGGTGGTTCAATCTCAGGCAGCATAGTTATATTGAATGTACCGACATCAATCTCAATGGGTTGTCCGTCATCCAAATCTGAATTGGATTAACGATATGTAAATTTAGTTTAATATTACATATTATATTGAATATTTATACTTGACACAATATTGCTTGGACTTACACAACACGAAATTATCATTAGTTAAGAGATATCTGAATGTGTCTGTCATCTCAAACGGATCTGCCACTTCATTTAGTTCCATCGTGATGCTGAAGTAAACTTCTGTTTTATCTTCTTCATAGAAATACATCCTGTGAAAGTAAATGCATAAATATTGTATTACTAAAAATATAAATTATCGTCCGGATATATCATAAAAACATTACTCTGATATCCCAAATATATTCAATAAAGATATTTCTATTGAATCTAAGACATACTTTACGTCTGTAATTAAGCAGATGATACCTTATAATTTCTAAATCTTCAATGTTGTAATTGAGCAGTCCAGGAGTAGTCGTATTTTGCACCCAAATTTGCTTTCCATAGACTTCCAAAAGCTTATTTTTGATCACAGGGAAATAAACGTTTGCTAAAGAATCTTCATCTGATGAATTTTGTATAACCAAATCCACAGAAGGGTTAGTCATGTTGAGCAAATAAAATTCCCCGAAAAATGTTCGTCGAATCGATACTTGCACAGTCTCAGGATCATATCTGAATCGAGAATAGGACATGAGCATTAGTGTAGTGTAACATGTGAAAAATCTAGGAAAGCAAAATGAGAACTTACGAATATCCCTCTCCTGCTTGATCTTTGTGTTCAACAAGATAATTCTTTATTGCTGATGGATCATCACTGAATGAAATCAGCTCAATGTTTGCTGTTAAACTTGACCTTAATTCATCAGCAAATTCAAAATACTGCAAATTTGCCACAGTTGCTTCAGTATCATTGGCAAAGACTTTGAAAAACTGGAGGGTACAAGAAAAAGTAAACACTGCTGTTGTGGCTTATGGAGTAGCAGTGCCTTTACACATACCATAAATAAATATTGATAACTTCCATGTTTATGTATTGCATATCTTATTGAAATTATTGTATAGAACTTACTACTTCTTCCAATTCTGGTTCCAAATCCTTGTAACTCTGACTATTTCTGTCCAATATTGCTTCTCTCATATATTTAATTTGATCAGCCGAACCTTCCCACAATGGCAACCGATCGAAAGTGACTTTACCGACGTATACACCTTGGAGATTAAAATCCATGAAAATGTGCAATACATTTCGCTAAAACATATCTATCACTATCAAAAAAAAAACATACGAGAATACATGGGTTCTGTAACATTCGTGATTTCATCAGTTGTAGCTGAGGTTTCATCCATTTTAGAGACTGTACCGGTGGAAGAAGTTATCTCAGAAGGCGTGGAAGTAATGACGGGAGGAATTTCTGTAGGTGGCTGAGGCAAATGACCAGCTGAAAAGTTCATTTTATTGATAATTTTATAATGGTGATACTTTATATACTGTATATTCCCTGGATTCGCTGGACATCTTTTTATAGTTTAAGTAACTAATAGTGCCATCATACCATAAACTTTGAAACTTTTATGAATAATATTCGGCTGAATGTTTCCATCATTCAACAGGTTTTCTAGCAACTGTGGAGAGCTGACATCATAATACATCATTTCGAGATTAAACTCAAAACTCTGTGAGGAGTTTGTTTCATTTGTATCGATTCTGCTGATGCTTGCTTTTTTGTAATATATGTTGTCGAGGCTCTCCAGCATTGTATCAAGCTAAATGTAAATTTCAACAGATTCTAATAATGCGTGTACTAGAACATATTATCATTTCATCAAATTAAACAATTTCATTAATTTTTTTTCTACCTGTGATAAAACGAGAGCAGAAATTTCTGGTTCATCAAGCAAAGGGATTCCTTCAATCAGTCCTGTTCCCCAAAATTTTCTTGTGTCTCCGACAATGTTCGAAGTATTTATGAAAGGTTCTGGATCGAATGGATGAGTATATCAGATACAAAACATACAGTAAAAGTATATAAATGTGTTTAAATACCTGCTGCTACATCGATAACATTTTCTGATATCTCATCATAGCTAACACTGGCAGGAGGAATATTATTGTTCATTTTCATCTTGTAATGGAGGATGACTGAATCAAGCGAATTTTCATCTGGTTCTATGTAGTCAACATCTATAGCAGCTGAAGAAAAAAAGTGACATTTGACATTACTACAGTATATAAATACAGCGAATATCAACTGTTTATTCAATGAAATTTCTTCTCCGTAAGATATTGATATTATAAATAAAATTCAAATCTTATTTTGAATGTTTTTTCTAAAATTTAAAACTAAGAAAAACATCATGAAGATTGATAAACTCTATGTTCTTAAGCAATCTGAGAATACTTTAAGGGATTCATTCCAAAAGGCCTAATATACTAACTGAATAAAACGTAAATTCACAGTGTGTTCTTGAATTTGATAGGATGATAGCTTTCAAGGCCATGTGATTAAATTTTGAACTTGGGCTATGCATACTCACTCAAATTTAATTTTTCTTCATTGTTAACCAAAGCGATTGACAGAATTTCCTCTAACAATACAGCATAGTCGTCGAATGTTGAAGAATTGTTGCGGTTTACATACATGTCCTTTATCTGATCATAATTTAATCCGGTTAAATTGATTTTGCCTGAAACCAAAACATATAATCTGTTATGTGAAATAGATATCCATGAAATATAATAAAAATATGGATGAATTTATGCATGAATAAAAAGACGATTAATCTGTGTTATATGTAATAAAACAATTATATAACACATACATTAGGTTCCACGTAAGACAGTTTATAATTTTTTTACCTGGTATTCCTAACCCAATAACATCATTGTATGGCCACACTTTAATGCTGTCTCCGAGAATTTGACTTCCAACATTATTCAAGGGTAACTGATCGAGTATTTGTTGCGCTTCTTTCAACTGCTCAGAAATCCAGGAAGGAGTCAAAACCGAATTGTTTTCCGATGGCACTAACTGGAATACCACTGTGGCACTCAGATTTTCTGGGTCATCACCAAATACTGATACCTGATGTATACATATATAATTAGCATGGCATTATCAATCAATATAACTTAATTTATTCATTCCTAATGGAGAAAGATATAGTCATATCAAGAATTGGTAATAATGGGTTTGGGCAATAATATTGCATTCATCAAACTTTCAAAAAGTGTAGATGGCAAATGAATTTACCTCCTTAACTGATGAGTTTATTTTCATGTCGGTTTCAGCAATCAGTTCTTTTAAGAGTAGATCATACTTAGCATAAACTGAATTGATCTCTTCAGGGTCTGTTCCATTGAGTAAACTTTCATCTTCTGGTGCTACATTTCGAAGGACCATGTCACCGATGAATTTGCGGTGAGCTGAACAAACAAAATGTATTCAGAAAACTAGCACTCCAATTTTTATACATCACATTATCCAACAAATCAACTGATATTGATTGAAGCAAATATTCAGAAAAATCATTGAGACTTACTTGGAATGGTGAAAGAATCTTCCTCAATTTCAACTAAGCTGGAGTGATTTAATTCTTTGATTGCAGAAGTGAAAGCATCTTGCAGATCGATGTCATTCATATCATCTGCACTTATGGACAAATGAGCCATAATCCTGTTACAAAGGGAAGATTGAAAGAACTTGGAATAATCAAAGTCATACCGTACAAATACAACATAGACAAAAATCTCTTTGTGAAGACATATTTACTGTAATGAGGAATTATGTTAATCACCTAGACATTGGATATGCATCTGGTTCAAAGTAGTTAAGACTTATATTTGAAACAGAATCATTCAATTTTTCGAAGACATCGTCCAATAAGTCATCAACAGATTGCTTAAGATCAAAGAATTGTTTACTGTCCGGGTCTCTTGCTATGCTGTATACATCTGGTGGCTCAACATGGAGTTGTATAGTGGCCGGCATGTATTCACCTTCAATGAATAAATACAATTTAATTATAAAACTCAATTGTTTTTTACTTGAAAGATGATTTTTAATTACCTGTGTCAGGTGGAGGTTGAGTTCCCTCAATGAAATCACAAAATCGTGATTCACTCGAACGAGAAGACTTGAATCCAGAACCTTGGTAAAATGATTATCTTAAAACTTAGAATTCTGTATTTCTTACTATTTCTTAAACACAAAATGTCTCACCATAGACATAGATGCTTGATTCATTGATATTGAACAAATTGCTTGTGAAACCAAGTAGAACCAAAGGCACAATCCTCCAAGGTACGACTTGTTCATTCAGTGAAGTGATAACACTGAATTTTGATCTCAAACTGATTTCATTATCTCCTTCTTCAACTCCAAGATACCGTGGTTTTGCTCCTCTTTCAACTTGGTTTGGGAAGGTCGATGTCCTGAAAGTTTCCCTCAACTAGAGAGTGTCATATCATTTTAAATAAACTCAAAATTGTTGAAAATTATTGATCAAAATGAAATAAAATCATGAGGAATATAACTGCAATATATATTGAAGCTATTATTATTTAAATAACTACTTACAGCAATCTTGATCATTGTTCTGAATGCATCTTGTGATTCAGTTAGGGTTGATTCAATAAAACCTTTGCTGAGTGGACTTAAACTTACAGTACCAGTGAATTTTCTTCTCCCTGAAACATTGATGTTATGAATGAGATCATTAGTTTAGTTTTACTGATAGTAATATGACATGGGGAAATATTATATGTTTACCTGCTACTCTAAAGGAATCTGGTAATATTTCATAGTCTTCAGGTTGGGATCCATTCTGCAAGGCTTTGTTAATGAACCATTCAATATTGCATGGTTTTCCTTTATCTTCATCTGTTAATTAATTAACTCTTGTATTATGAATTTAAAATTCATAGGAGACACAAAACAGCGGTTTGAAACAAAACAAAAGTTTACCTGCTAAGGTAATAACAAAGTGGGCTGCTACTTCATTCTTTTTATTCAGATTCTGATAGTACTGTATTTTAAAATCAAATATTCCAGGTCCAGTGATGTAGTCATTTTTTTCGCTGTAATATTTCACAATCTATATTGAAGGTAAAGAAAGAATAATTAATTGAATTTCGTTATTTTCTTTATCATGATTTATTGGAATTGGTCATTCTTACAAAGTCTTCCAAACTATTTTCAATATCCTGGTTCAAAGTGATGTTGATGTTGGACAAGTTGGAAGTGATTTCCTCATATTGAGATTTCGTGAGTCGTAGCTCGACTACGCCGATGTACATTTTACCAGGTTGAAGTTCAGGCATGGCAGTGGTGGCTGGATATTCTCTGGGTTGTGGTGGGTAATCTAATGTAGAACAGAAAAAATGCTAGTTTATATACAAACATTTCTAGTAGTAAGAGGTCTACTATAACCTACCTAATATAACTGATTCAATAATATCAGTAAGGCATACAACAGAATTATAGAGTGGTTTGTTGGTAGTAATATTCTGCAGCATATCTCTATATACTTCAGTAACATCTTCGGTCGTGAAATCGCTTGTTATTGGCATTGACATATTAAAGTCGAACGCGACCACCATGAGCTGAAAATCAATAAGAACCAATAAACGTTACTGAAATTTTCAAAGGAACTTGAAATAAGTTACATTCATTCATCATTCATGAAACATTCATCATACCCGTCCTGGATCAAGCCATATGTCATATGCTCTGATTTGGGCAGGAGCAAATTCCATGAAATATCCTACAGCAAGCATAACTTCCTCAGTGAGCTAAATAGTAAGATAGAAAAATTCAGTTTTCTGATATTCCAATCTATCCTCTAATGATATATATGGCATACATATGTGTTGGAGTCTCCCAGATATTTTTCAGAAGGATCCTGTGAGTATTCAACCCCAGTAGGCAAATTCACAACAAACTTTCCCCACAGATGGCGTGAAGTCATCCTGATGGATGGGGTTGTCTCGTTGAAGAGAGGAGGGAATGGTGTTGCTGTTAGATTCCTAAGAAACAGAGATATTAGATAAAATATTCAATATTTATCTAGCATGCATATGTAGATTTGTTTATATGAGTAAAATATTTACCAGATAAGCAAAATTGGGAAAGGTGGGGGTGGTGGAGGAGGGGGTGGCATCGGCAGTCGTGTCCTATTTCTCTTGGAAGGCGTTGTTCCAGTAGGATATGTAATCGCAGTGGTTTCAGGTTCAGCTGTTGTCACTTCTGCAACATTATATTATCATTGAATTAAACATTGAAATATTGTTGAATTTTGATATTTCCATTGTCCTAAGAATACATATTCATATAAAATTCACAAAGTTTATTTTGTAAAATCTTTCATACCTTTTGTAAAGAGAACAAGCACTGGAGGGGATGGTGGGGGAGGAGGAGGTGGCGGCGGTAATATTGTTCTGTTCTGTTTCTTCGGCACGGTAGTTCCAGTAACAACATTTTCAGTAGTTTCTGCATAGGTTGTTACATCACTTGAAGTATAAGTGGAGAAGCTTTCTTTCTCAGTGCCGGCTGCTGTGCTTATTTCCTCTGGACTCGTAGCAGTGTTATAAGTAGTTTCATCAGGAATAACAGTTGTTTCACTTGATGGGACTGTCAAGGTAGTCACTTCACTACTTGATGTGATTCCAGTTAATGTTGTATTGTCTTGTAGGGGAATGGTAAGAGTTGACATGCTTATTTCGTCTGGACTTGTAGCAGTAGTAAAACTTATGGGAGTGGTTTCATCAGGGTTAACAGTTGTTTCAGTTGATGCAAAAGGTGATGTTGTCACCTCACTACTCGATGTAATATCAGTTAATGTGCTTATTTCGTCTGGACTCGTAGCAGTAGTATAACTTATAGGAGTGGTTTCATCAGGGATAACAGTCGTTTCAGTTGATGGTACTGGTGATGTTGTCCATTCACTACTCGCTGTAACGTCAGTTAAAGTCGTTTTGTCTTGTAGAGGAATGGTAAAGGTTGTAACTGGAGATGTAGTCACCTCAATACTTTCTGTAATGCCAGTTAATGTCGTATTGCCTTGTGGGGGAATGGTAAGAGTTGATGTGGGCATATATGTTGTATCATCCAGTAGTGTCGTGTCTCCAATAGTTGCAGTTGTTAGCTCTGTTCTGATATCCCGTGTAGTGAATGCTTCTGTATATGTAGTGTTGTCTTCTTCAATGAATGGGGTAGTACTAGCTTCAGGTGGGAATGGTGTTGGCTCAGTGACATTCAGGATGGGTGTAAATGGTGGTGGTGGCAGAGTGGGAGGTGGTGGCAATACAGCTGTCTTTACTGTATTGGTATGAAATAATATGTTTAATCAAATAAAAAATAGTACACCAATTAATATACATTCAGAGTCAAAACATTCATGAAGCGATCATCAATTCCATATTAAATCTCACATAGTGAATGTATAACTTACAAGTCTTGATTTGGAATATTGACGGTTCACTGCGTAAGTCACCAGCTTCAGTTGTTATGACGATATCATACAATTGATCTTTAGTTATATTTTGGCCGAAGACAATAGTTTGTTGTTCATCACTGAAAAACAAAATAGTTGAATATAATTCATTTTGAACATCAAACATGAACACACACATTCGCTAGGAATACTAGTTAGAATACCAGTAATATAGCATTATTTGAATAATTATTATGAGACTACAAATGAAATCAACTGACCCTGGGAAAACTTTCACAGTATCCACTACAACACCATCTTTTTCCTTCACTGTTACATTATATTGATCTTTGTATCCAAATGCCGGAGTGAAGCGCATGATGATATGCTTCTTTGTTGCATTTATGGATGCGAAAGTGACGCTGTGTGGCACTTCAAAATTCCACAAATTGTTATTATATAAATACTATATGGTCACTGTATATTTCTACATATAGTCAACAGATAGTAGTATTAGGTGAGCAAATACCTGTTCTAGCAGTAGTATTATCACTGGGTCCAGCAGATTCAAGTCCCTTGGCACCTATTGGAGTCAAGGTGATGTCATATACATATCCACCAATCAGATTATTAATTCTGAAACTGATTGAGGAGCTGTAAATAGTATAGAATATTAGGCTATCACCGTGAGACCATCAGTGCTAAGATTGCTTATGTTCTTACTCTGATATTTCCGTAGAATTGTCATCAACATCCACTCTAAACTGTCTTTGTATTAGCTCATCGGGAACTTGGATTCCAACTTCCCTCGTTTTTAGGTCAATATCATAAGATGTGACGGCTGGATCAAATATCCATGAAATGCCAACAAATGTTTCAGAAACTTCAGTAACAGTCAAGTTTTTAGGTGCTTCCGGAAGTGCTGGAAATTGATTTAAAAATCCATATCATGTCTATAAAGTAGAAAATGTGAAAAATTATCATTCTTTATTCAATTACCTGTAGTAGCATTAACAGAAAAGTTAGTCATTGGGTTTTCATTCTCATCAGTGACAAATACAGTAACTACATAGTCCTTTGCTGCCTTCAAATCTTCAAATTCCAATTCCAATGCAGTGTTACTTGTAGCGATGTAGAGTTTTTGCTGAAAGAAGCAATAATACCTTGTGTTTATTTCTATATTCTATGTATTGTTTAATCCTAACTAATAAAAACATACTTAAATTAACATGCAATAAATTCTCGGTTCAATATACATCACAGGGCGACCACATGTTGATTTAGGTCAATTTATTTTCTCAACTAGCTCCATAATTGAAACAAAATTTTTAATGATTGTGTTGACAATCCCATTTTGAGATATTGAAACTGTGGTAGATATATCAACAAAATGTGTCGGATGTAATGGTATAAATCTAAAATTAGTTCACATCTTGTCTCTCAATTTATCATATATGACTCCTAGGTTGAGTGAGTCTTCCTACCCTGGCTGTACAGTGATGATCATATTAAAATAAAAATACTACACCTGCAATGGCTCCTCTTGAATTTCCGCATCTTGCAATACAAAATTATAATTTCTTTGCTCCTCCGCTCCTTCTAAGAGCAGGAATGAAATGTACATGGCGGACGAAGTTGTGTTAACATTGAATGAATGTTCCAGAACTGATTAAGAACAAGGGAAGATGAAAAGGAGAAATTTAGAATATACATAATAGAAATTATCAGATATATCAGCAAAGTGAATAGTCAGCTCTGTATAAGATTGGTCAGATGAGTAAATAAAAGAATGGTACTCCATCACAAAAGTCACTAATCGTGACTGAATATACAGAAAGTCTTAATACCTGGTTTGCGTTTATTCGTTCTAGCACTGACATCAGTCACAGTTGACGAATCTCCTGCGATTGTGAAAATTTGAATCATATATTCTTGATCAGGATCCAGATGATGGAAACCAATAATTATGTTCTCTTCATCAATATCCCTGCAAGCCAAAAAAATGTTATAAATTACAATACATTAATTATGAGCTGCAGATAAACACCCTTATACGTCATACCCTGCATCAATCACTTGAGTCTCAATGATAACATCCTTAGTCTCATTCTTAGCAATAGTTATCTTATACAAATCTTTATATCCCGATGCAGGCCTAAATTCCACTGTGATAGTTGATACATCGGAGGAAGAAGTGGCATTCACTTTGCCTGGCACTAAATGTACAGAGATAGAAATTAACATATTTTTCATTCATATAGCAAAAATAATTATATGATTTCAAGATATTTAGTGAATCAACAAACCAGTTCTTAGAGATAATTCAGCTTGTGGTCCTGGAATACCATCTTTTCCAAACGGAATCACAATGATTTTATACACAGTGCCGTGCGTGAGATCTTCAGCCAGACCGTATACAGCATCTTCAATTACTTGAGTGGCTATCGGAACTCCGTCAGGATCATCCAACACTGCTTGGTATAAATAAACCGATGGATTTCTGTCCCATGATAGAAGAATAATCGTACTATTTACTTCCTCAGCTAACAGATTTTCTGGCTTCAAAGGTGGACCTGAAAGAAGTTGTTTTAAGGATTTATTCATTGATCTACGCTACACTAAGAAGATTAGTTGCAAAATGCATAAACTAAAACGCTCTTTTTCATTTACCAGTTGTGGCATTTTTTGTTGCTGGTGGACCAGTAAACTCGTTGTATTTAACACTGAGCGTAACAACATAAGTTGTTCCCGATGTCAGATTCAGGAACGTTACAGCAGAAGTACCATTTTTCCATGGTTCTTCCAGTACCTATGATATTTTTTATTGACATTTGGTTATTGGATTGCAAATCAACCAACTGTTTTACCAGTTCTCTGAATAAACAAGGTCTATAATTCAATGTTACTTACCTCAATCACGTTATCTGTATTATCCACATCCGCTATCGAGACCGTGTAGCCATCAATCGGTTCAGCAGTGTCTGCAGGTGCAATCATAACTGAGACTGAAGAGCTTGTAGATGATAATGTCCAATTTTTCCACATAACTGTGAATTCTATCATGAAAAACAGAAGTTGAATCAATACAAACTTCACACATATCAACCGGTTATACATATTAAAAAAACAACAGACCAGTTTTAGCAGATAATATTGTCGGTTCACTTGACAAATTCCCAGATATGGTGACTATTTTAATCACATATTGTTCGTTTGATTCCAGTAGATCAAATAAAACAGCTATAGTGTCATCTGCAGTGATTCTGAAAACAAGCAAACTCAGTTTTAATTTCCGAATGAGAACCTTGAATATGAAAAATGTAGTAAAGCATAGTCACATACTCAGCTTTAATATCTCTTCTCTCAAGCACATCATCATCTGTGGCATTCTTAGAAATAGTTACTTCATATCCGTCTTTGTATCCAAGCGCTGGCTCAAACTCAACAAGGATTGATGTAATCCCTGCTTCTGCACTTGCATTGACTTTATCAGGTACTAATCAGAAAATATTAGATCGAAATGTGAATTAAATATAGCTAACTGACCTCATGATACATTATAAATATATACGAACATGTCCTTATGTCTAGTTGTGCAAATTCTCCTGGAATCTCATTCTTTCCGTAAGGCACAACAATAATAGTATGCATGGTGCCAGAGGTGAGATCTTCAATGAAGCCAAATACTATGTCATCCATGATTTGTACAGCTAATTCATTCCCGCTAACTTCATTCACGAATGCTCGATAGTGATCAACCGAATAATCTCGTTCCCAAGAAACAAGGATTTCTTTTTCGGTCACATCAACAGTAACCAAATTCTCAGGCTGCAAAGGTGGATCTGCAAAATTTTATAACATTGTAAAAATAAAAACAACCAGAAAAATATCGGCTCGCCAAAAATGAGCGTGAAAAGATATGGAGCAAAAACAAAATAATGGAATTGCTGTTTTACCTGTCATATCATTCTTTGATACAATAGGCCCAGTAGTTTCATTGTACTTAATGCTCAGCGACACAATGTAAGGAGTTCCAGAAGTTAGGTTTGTAAATGCCACTGTCGTTGTGTCATTCAGCCAGTCTTGATCAATTGTCTGAACACAGGAAAGTGAATATTTTTTAAGTTAAAGTTGGATGCTTATCATTACTTGAATTATATATAAATAGTAAACTGAAGTTTGATCATATCGATATCAGTATAATAGTATCAGTATCGATATAATATGCTGAATGAATATAATACCTCTACTGTCTCATTTGCATTGCTCATTTCTGCTATTGAGATCTCATATCCGCCGATGGGTTCTTCTGTTTGCATTGGGTCGATTTCAACACTGATTGAAGAGGCTGAGGATGACAGTGTCCAGTTTTTCCATATATATTCATCTGAAAGAAGATATTACAATAAATACTATATTCGACTGAAAATTTCAAATGACATGGGAACTATGGCAAACCAGTATTGACAGTCAAAATATCATCATCACTAGACAAGTTTCCAGCCTTAGTAACAACTGTAATCACGTAGCTTTGACCAGGTTCAAGATATCTGAATTTAACTCTGTGTAACACATTTTCTTCTGGAGTTCTAAAAAGGGAAATATCGGTTAAAGATAGAATCAATTATAATTGATAAGAAAGTATATAATAAACATATTCAAAGCATGTGATATATACATACCCAGGTACAACTACTTCTGTGTGAAATATATTTTCTTTCGATTCATTTTTGGCAATCATTACCAAATATTGATCTTTATATCCATCAGCTGGTCCGAATTCTACAGTTACAGATGTAATTTTAGCGTCGGCCGTTGCATTTACTTTTCTTGGAACTAAATAAAACAGAATATTAGATTCACTTACTATACGAAATCAGCTCTAAAGTGTAGGTAATGTATGTAAATATACAAACTTGTTCTTATGTCTATTTCTTCACTCGGTCCAGCAATCTTGTTCTTTCCATAAGGAACGACTGAGATTTTGTACATCGTGCCAGGAGTTAGGTTTTCAGCAAAAGCATATGTGATATCATTAACTGGATCTAAATAGTCAATGAAAGCATATGCCGAATCGTCAATGATTTGTATTTTAGTTGCATTGTCAATCTGATCTAGATAGGCCATATAAGAATCAACATTCGGATCTTGTTTCCAAGAAATCAAGATATGTCTTGTTGAGACGTTCTCAGGTCGCAGACTGCCTGGTTTCATCGGAGCATCTACAAATGTAAAGATTGTAAAGACATTAATTTCAGTAGAATTTGCTTTGCATTGACTTATTAAAAAGAATATATATTTGACTCTTTACCTGTGGTAACTTTCTCTCGCAATGGAAGCACCGTTAAATTTTCATATTTAACGCTTGTCGTAACAATGTATGTGGTTCCTGATGTTAAGTTATTGAATGTTTTGACAGCGATGGAATTGTTATAAGGAGCACTGATAGTCTACAGGCAGAAACACAGAATTAAGTATAGACAAACACAGACTAATAAAGATATAGTGTAATATATATAAATAGGATGAGAAAATTATTAAGAAATAAAAAAATATCTGAAACAGAATAATGACCTGGATTATTTCATTTCTATATGCAGCTTCTGCAATTGAAATTTTATACTGTTCAATAGGCTCATCAGGATCTCTGGGTTCTATTGTCACTGTCACTGAAGAACTAGTAGAGGTTAAAGTCACTC
This sequence comes from Halocynthia roretzi, assembly GCA_013436055.1. Classification (NCBI taxonomy): domain Eukaryota; kingdom Metazoa; phylum Chordata; class Ascidiacea; order Stolidobranchia; family Pyuridae; genus Halocynthia; species Halocynthia roretzi. The sequence continues at coordinate 85,378 of QRAM01000388.1, forward strand.
CAACAATTGCTGATGCATTCACTTTTTCAGGCCCTGTTATAAGCAAATAATAGTTCTTCTAAAGTATTTACTAGAATTGACTTGTATCTATTAATTATCAGTTTGATTTACTGTCATAGTTATTAAAGATTTATAAAGTAAATGTTGGTGAATTTATAATAAATTTTTTCACGAACTTGTTCTTATATCAATGTGTACTGCCGGTCCAGCAATATCGTTCTTTCCATACGGGATAACAGTGATAGTATGCACTGTATCAGGGATAAGGTTTTCGGCCAAGCCATACATAACATCTCCAAAGTTTTGCACGCTCATCACACTATCTTCTCCATCGGCAATGATTGCTTGGTAATAATGAACAGAATAATCTTGATCCCAAGAAACAAGTATGGTGGTTGTGGTGACATCTTCCTCAATCAAGTTTTCAGGTTTCAATGGGATATCTTTATATAAAAAAATTAAGTCAAAAATTAGCAAATGGGACAAATATGAAAATAAGTGTCTATGTTGAAGTGACATCAAAAGTACTTCAAGATATTATATATATTATTTCACCTGTTGTGATCATCTTCACAGTTGAAGGTCCAACAGATTCGTTGTACTTCACACTAAGGGTAACAGCATATTCAGCTCCAGCAGTCAGGTTACCGAATGTCACAGAAGTGGATGAATTACTCCAAGGACTATCAATTGGCTGCATACAAATAAGTTAAAAATAATATAATTATATTTTTTATTAATTAATTACTAATATAAATACAGTTACATTGTACAATTTAAAAATTTATTTTTTAACATTCATACAATGGTGTATATGCAGAAAAATCATCATTTCCTAACCTCAATTGTCTGATTTCCATCAGCACCTTCAGATATTGAAACCACATAGCCATCGATCGGTTGCAAGGTTATCATTGGTTGTATTCCAACCGAGATAGAGGAACTTGTAGATGAGAGTGTCCAGTTTCTCCAGATGTAGGCTTATGAAAATAAAACACTTCAAATTGGATGGAGTGAAATGAGTAGATGAAATAAACTGATAAATTAAACTGCTAACTAACAAACCTGTAGAGCCATAAAACAGTGCTTCTTCACTCGATGTATTACCAGCTATTGTTGTTACACCAAACACATATTTTTCATCTGGGGCAAGGGAATCAAATTGAACTCCGTCCCCTTCGAATCTAAATTTTAAAAATATTGAAAGCGCTCAAATTATGGCGGTAGAAATCTACCATAATTTTTTCAAACTATATTTAATAAGGAAGATTGGCCTGTCATTAGAATTAAGATAAAACCTACCCTTCCAATACAGTCTTCTCCGAGATGACATCGCCTGGCAAATCTACCTTAGCTATTGTCACTGTATAACTGTTTTTATATCCCGACGCAGGTTCAAATGTTATGGACAATGACCGAGTATTGGGAGTTATTAGGGCACTTTCCACAGCTTTTGGTTCTGTGAGCACAAAATTACAAATCAATTAATTTTAGTCAAATATCAGAAATAATATTTAGCAGCATCAGCTTAGTATAGAATTAACAAAATATTTCCGTACCTGTTCTGATGTATATTTCACTTTCTAGCCCTGGTATAGAGTCGGCTCCATAAGGAGTCAGTGTGATTGAATGCATACTGCCAGGGGTCAACGAATCGAATGAGCCATACACTACATCGTCCACTCTGAAAATTTTGAAATAATAGGCTTTTTCTGAATTAACTGGTTGTGCAAAATCAAGATTTTACCCATCGAGTGGAGATAGCCGAATAACGAGTGCTGTCAGATTGTCATTGTCGAGATTTTCTGCTACTGCTTGGTAAAATTCAACAGAATTGTCAGCATCCCATGAAACAGTGACATTGGTAGCAGTGACATTTTCAACTTGGAGATTCCCAGGCTTTGCTGGAGGAGCTGTTGAGAATTTTAACATCATTGGTATAACTGTATTGTTCTACTTAATATTACTATATTCTTCAATACCTGTTGTAACATTGCCCTGAACTGGAATTCCTATAACGCTGTCATAAGTCAGACTGAGATCAACATTGTATGAAGTCCCTGACACTAGGTTGTCAAATGTTACTTTCAGGGTACTGTTACTCCAAGGTTCTTTAGTGAACTGAAACAGCAATTTATTTTAGGATTAAGTTTCATGTTGAGTTTTAAAAGAAAAATATTCTCACCTGGATTTCATTATCAATTGGATCTGATATCACAACCCTGTATCCATCGATTGCCTCTTCAAGATAGGGTTCAATTTCAACATTCACCGATGAACTTGTCGAAGTCAGAGTCCAGTTATGCCAGCTATCTGCTATGAAATCAGCTGGGAAAAAACAATAACATCATATTTTCAAAATAAATCTGTACTTTTACATATAATGAACAAATGTGCATTGAGAAGTTAAATATGAAAGAAATACATACTTGTTGATGCATTTTCTTCTTTCTCCTCACTCATATAGCCATCAACACTAACCCAGCCGGTAAGGAGATATGTCGAATTAGATGGCAATCCATCAAATTTAATTATTAAATCTGCTTCATCTGCACGAATAAATGAAAAGGAAATCCAGTTATGTCAGGCAAACTAAATAGACAAAGAATTAATGAAGGAATAATTCTGACCAGATGAGATAAATTTCAATATGGATGGATTAGTTTCATTCTCGGGTATTAGCATAAGAAAATATGATTCAATGTCTCCATCAACCGGCTCAATTGCAACTTTCATAGAAGAGACTTTAGTCGTGATATTCCAATTTTCTATCGACGGAATGTCATCTAAAAATTGATTCTAGGTTGTTATACCAGAAAATTTTGAAAATAGTATTGAATGATAACGTAGAATTAACTACACAAATACTATATAGTATACTTGTTGTGATATTGTAGATTTTCGGAACACTTGTAACGTTAGCTATCACAGAGGACACTGTAATTTCATAAAGTTTTCCTGGTTCTAAGCGTTCCACAATTCCAGTATCATTGACTGGATCAATTTTGACAGGTACTACGTCATCATCATTCAATATTTTGACAATGTAGTTGTCGATATCATCATCGGTTGATATTATATTCACAAGAATAGAAGTGTAATCCGGACTGAATGTAACTTCTTCTGGCTGTGGTGGTAGGTCTAAATGAAAAATCATATCGACACCGCAAAATATAAATATGTTTCAGATCTGACAAAGAAACTAATTGCTAAAAAATCGCCAACCTGTTGTGATAATTTCACTATTCTTTTCACTTTGAACTCCTTTGATTTTTGTGAAGAAATTAATTTGATATTCTTTCCCTGGAGTCAGTTCAGTGAATACATGTATCAATTCAGAATCAGTACCGTTCAGAGTTATTTCTTCAGGAATAGTGTCAGTTGTTACATCAACTGGAGATATGGTGATGCAATATGCATCAACTGTTATATTGGATGGTTCCAATTCAACAGCTATAGATGTCGGTCCAATAACAAATTCTAGAAGTTCAGCTTGTGGTGGTGACACTGAAATAAAAGCATAGAAATTTGAAATAAAAATATGAATTGATGAGTAAATGTTTGTCGTTTACAATTCTAATACCAATCTGGAGAGCCCATCAAATTTGTATTAGAAAAAAATAAGCTAAATCTTGTATACTTACTTGTTTCCACTAGCTCTACATTCGGTGGACCTTCTCTATCTCCTACTACAGCAGAGACACTGATGTCGTATGGTATTGAAGGAGTAAGATTATTGAATTCAACTTGAAGCAAATCACTGTCCACAAAAACATCCTGAACAAAAAGTAAAAATTTTCCTAAAATACTGCTTTACTTTTTGCTTCACATGCATCAGTTTTATTATGTGGACTCTATCTAGAAAATGAATCCATTTACCTTTACAATTGTTTCATTGTTTTGTGTACTGTTGATTTTAACTGTATAGTGAAGAATTTCTGCATCAGCAGGTTCAATCATCACAGTTATGCTGGTTGCAGTTGATGATGTGTTGTATGCAATGATTGGTATGTATTCTAAATTGAAAAATACATTCAATAGTATGAATATATCAACTGTTTTTATTTATTATGTATGATACAGTCCAAGCTGTGATTATTTCGGAATGTAAAAATCAACTACGTTACCAGTTGTAACATTTTTGACTAATGGTGGTCCAGTGACATTGCCAATTACAGAAGAAACTGCAATTTCATACAGCTTTCCAGGTTCTAGCCCTTCTAGTACACCAGTAGCATTTCCAGCCAAAACAAGAACATCTTCCAGGTCGTCATTCAGTACTTTGATAACATATTTATCAATACTTTCTTCATCGAGCGAGATTATATTAGCAACGATGGATGTGTATCCAGGCAAGAAAATGATATCATCCACGAATGGTGGAAGTTCTGGAAAAATTGTTCATTACAAGCAAAGTATTCTAACTGCAGTGAGTTCAAATTTAGGTAAATTATAATATTTTATTGTTTAATATGTCCTTTAAATGTATTTTTATTACTTAAGAGGTTACTGCACTAACCTGTTGTGATATTTTCACCATTCTTTTCACTTTGAATTCCACTTATTTTAGTGAAAAATTGAATTTCATATTCCTTTCCAGGTATTAGTCCAGTAAATATATGTTTCAACTCATCATCTGTTCCATTCAAAGTTATTTCTTCAGGAACGAAACCAGATGTTTCATCAGTCGAAGATATGGTGATGCAATAAGAATCAACTGTTATGTTAACAGGCTCTAGCTGAACATCTATTGATGTTGGTCCACTGTCGATATTTTGCAGCTCAGCTTTCGGGGGAGACACTAAATAAAAAAAAGAGAAATTATTACCACGAATTAAAAATTCATTGAAAATTAAAATATGTTTTTTGGTTTTATGTTTTAGGATTAAACTGAAATATTACATGTGGAAACAGAGTAAGTTGTTGTATTTCCAAGATGATCGCCGAGTCGCCTACGAGCTTCTATAACATAGATAGTTTTGGGGATTAGGTTTTCAATCATTGCCGATTTTGTTCCATTT
>QRAM01000389.1:0-89735 GCA_013436055.1 Halocynthia roretzi
GTGCCAAAGGCTGGGTAATGGTAACTTATACTTTAATATTCATTTCACATTTATTGGCGGACTGTTCTTAGCAACCATGATCAAACGTTTATGCGAAGACGTTTTCAAAGGAAGCAGAACATTTATTATTGTACATTGTTTTCATAGCATATATACAGATATAGAAGTCATATAAGAGATATAGAGTTATTGCATCACTTTCATTCTTATATAATGTTGTAATTTGACATCTCATCTTTGGATAACTTATGGGGTAGATAAGTTATTTAATAACTAGATAAGAGTTACTACAACGCTTTTAAGCCTAATTAATGTTGCAAATTGGCAGTTGGAAGCCCATTTTATCTGGTACCCATGACACTCCGCCCCTGTTTGTACACAATTAAGTACATTCATTATACAATTATCAGATATCTGATTAATTTTTAGTTATCCAATGGTCATCATGGAGCAAATGTTCCAGTTCTTGTCTGCCTGGAATTCAAACCAGAACCAGGAATAAACCTTGTGCAGCCAACAATGAAACTCAATATTGTGATGTAGATGAAATAGAAAAACAGGTGAAACTCCTACTTTGTGAATTAATTGCTGTATTACAATATGAGCATATTCTGATAATATTCCTTGAGAGTAGGACAGTTCCCCAAAGCATGTTCTTTATTTCTTAGAATTATTATATTACTACTGTTACTCCTGTTATACTATGACCCTTATTTGTTATGGAAAATTTTATTAACACTCAGAGTCAACCATGCAATACACATCTTTGCAAAAACACTTTGGATCGAACAAACTGCGATAAATCAAAACTGAGTGTTAAAGAATGTGCAGCTGAATTACTTCATGACATTTTTGACAAAGCAAAACAACAAAACATCAACAGTGCTCTAACATACAGTAAGTTTTGTGCTGAAAAATCTTAAACTTCCCGACTATTAAATGGACTTGTGATGTTTCAGAAACTTACAAGACGAAGGATGGAAGCGTACTCGCTCTCGAAGTCAGAAGTTTAAAGAAAAACAACATTCGGGTTCAAATTGTATCTTTGACAAAACCTGATCAAGGTAAGAGCACTGTACCAGGATGTAATGAAAAGATAGAAATAAAAGTATTCCCACTTTTAGTAATATTGAAATACCACACATTCTAATCGTTATTAAGTCGGCATATGATTATGACATTTGAGTTATTGTGACTGTTATTACTTGTTTCAGATGACGAATGGGATTGATCGGAAGAAGAAAAGATTCAATCAGATTAATAACAGAAGTTGTATGTTTATTTTACTCTATATATACGTCATAAATATAATGGTATTGCTCATTCATTATCAATATATGATGTCATCGATCTTCTTCAGATTGCCTATTTGAGCAATAATATTTAATGTCGTACAACACATATTTGATTTAATGGGTGTGAATACAGACACCCTCACTTAGCGGGGTTGTTGAATGAGGAATGCCATTAATCATTTTTATGATCTTACAATGTTAAAAGTTCCTTTAGAGATGACATTTAAAGACTTTGCTCAGGTAGCATGAATCCTTTATTCATTATGCATACTTATATTATATCACAAAAGCTTGTGTTTATTACTTCAAGAATTGGTATTAAATGTTTAGCAATTTTAGCTGTCAATTCAACTTCACCTCTGTCATGTGGTTACCTACGAACTTCAACCTTTTTGACACTGGTTTTGTATTCACCGTCACATGTTTATTGTGCTGAATACAACAAGTGTTCATTGCACTGTGTTGTACTGGTCAGGGAAGCTGGAAAAGTTCTGGTCAAGCAATGTAATGTATCTGTTCTTGCAGTAATTTTAGTACAGAAAGTTTAAACAAACAAATGCTGGATGTAGCTAGACTTAGATTCATTCAATTCAATTGATATCGGATGTTTTGTGTTCTAGTGGGAGTTGAAGTTATTAAGGCTTCAACTATCACACTGTATAGAAAAAACACTGCAATAATTTTATGTGGGCAATCAGGATATTAACTTAATGGTGATCCTCTCACTTGAGAAAGCATTGAAGTAGCAGGAATTGTAACCTTTTGCTAAATAAGGGTTAGATTGGGAACAGGGAACCTTGCTAGATTGAGAGTTTGATATAGTACTGTGGTGGTATCACTGGTATGTAGACTAAAATACTTCTCACAAAGTGTTGAACTATAGAAGGAAGAACCTAGAACTGTTGTTAAACGTTGCAGTGAGATTCTTCTGCTTTTTTGCTTTTCTGTCTGTTCTTGTGGTCACTGAAGGTAAATATTGATTGGTGACTAAATGGAGTTTGTAGTATTATTAAAAGAGCTGAGCAACTTCATATAGAACGTTATTGCTTTGTCAATTTGCAATTGGGACATTGAGTACATAGATGCGTTAGAAATACATTTCTAAGATCGAGTGTCATTTATTGGTGATTAAATGCCAAGCCAATAAGATAGTCAAATCCTTAATTTTCCGAGATCACTGAATATCAATCTGCTTGGCGTTTTTTGTATTGAGATATCCCTTTGAAAACAGAATATGTTTATTAGCAATAAGATAGTCAAACCTTTATTGTCACATACATGAAATCACAGATTATCAGGTTTAAAAGCTTACCACGAGGTTGGAACGGAAAGTAGGGTAGATGCTATAAACTCGAAACTGAAAAGTAGGAGAACAGCGTTCTAACTCCACCCCTGATCACGGGATATTGTGCTGTCACAACCCTTGTAACCCAATTAACTTCTATGTATGGGTGTATTTGTATTGGGTGTATTTGCTAAAATTGCAAAGTGACTTATTTTATCTGTTATGACTATTGTTTAGGGAATGGAATGATAAGTACGGTACTCTGTACTTAGCAATAACTATCTATTTCTGTCTAAATTTGTGTATTAATTTAAATACAGAGCTTCTGATAGTTTAGAAAGGAATGATTATAGGAGTAGAGCCGCAACAAGATATCATATTCATGATAGCAGTGTGTTTGGTTTGTTGAGTTGGATATATTTTTCAAGTTTAATAAAATTGCTCCATTTCTATAAGAATTTCTCTGCATATGATTTTCATTGTACTAATTTAGTTTTTTAATTAAATTTTTATAATTTCTTCTGCTACAGTATCAACCACATCATCCATCATCCTCAGCAGCACTTCTGATGTAACACAATCCGTTACAACTGAAGGTGAACTCATGAAATCAACTCTGAGTCAAGGTGAAAATTAACAGTTTTATCAATTAATCTCTTTACAATATGTTTAATACAAAGCGATTTTTTTATTCGTCTAATACATTCTGATAGTAGATTGGTAATTGTAATGGTTGAAATGATCTCTCCATAAGTTTCACATTACAAAGCATTTCTCATGAGAAGCATACAACGTTTACTTTTCCTTCCCAACTTCAGTCTAATGAGCATTAGCCTTCCTCTAGTTTCATAAATCCAATTTTCACCATTGCAAAATAGAATATATGGTAACCATGTGCACCTGCAACGGAAGTTAAATCGACTGCGAAGAAAGGTAAACAAATGACTAGAATTAATGTGTGTTTAACCTACGATTGTATTTCCATTTAATAATTACAGATACAACCACACCAGGTTCTTGTTCCTGTTCTGCTACTCAGGCACTGTCATGTAGTAACGGTTTCTCATTTGAACCAGTCAGTTTCATCATCGGTCTCATCATACCCACAATCATCTTTGTTGCTGTCTTTGTGAAATTTTATTTCAGCTACAGAAAACTTCTCAGGTAATACAATTGCTACCACAGAGTTTAAGCGACTTATAAGTCTGCTTTACCATGTATGTTATTACAGTAAACTCTCTCAATCCCAAGAGATTCGGCATTATGAAAATGTCCAATTTGACAATATGGCTGCTGAACAATCTTCTTCGCAGGGAGCTCAACAAAAAGGTCTTTATGAAAGTATTCACAACAATCCATCTACAAGCAAAGACATGCATAACACTCAGGATCAAGATTATGAAATTCTTCATACAAAACGCGGTAGGTTTCATCTCTATTCGATTTCTGTTTTCAAATGTTGGTTGAAAATATTACCTGAAATTGGAAGCACAGCTTATATCTATAAATGGGAGGTTAGCATGAAACACAATACAGTAATGCCCAGTTTAACAAATATCATACATTCCTGGAAAGAGCGAAATGCAAATTAACATTGAACAGGGTCATTATAACATTAAAACTAACCGAATTCATGTACTCCACATAAATTACTAAGGACGACTAACCGAACATATCAAATGAGTCATTAGAAGTTTTCGAATGGTTCTCTCGTTTGATTTGATTGACTCAAAACTTGTAATACTTCCTGCTTCGGGTCTCGAGTTCCCAACGAGCAATATAGCTATAGACGGTGTATTAGTGTACTAGTGCTAATATGGATTGGAATTTAAATTTTGCAATATTTCATTCATTTGAATTATATTTCAGAGCCAACCTATGTTAACAGACCAAAGTCTTCGGAAGAACCCGATTATCTCGTGCCTATGGAGCCCCATTACATCGAACCTGCTACTGTTAAAGTCGAGGAAGCTAAGTATGAGGAATTCCAGAAATAAAAAGAACTGGACTATAATATCTGTAGAATTATTACTTGTATTCTTTCGGATATCACCGGTCATTGTTTGTGTTACATAGATAAAGTAACACTAGTAATCTGAAATATATCTAGATATTACACCGCATCTAATGCAGTGGTCGGCAAACTTATTACGATGGCCTTAATCCTCTCTTCAGTAAAAATGAAAGGCCCAGCATTACATGTGAAACATACTGCAGTAACTATTACTAGATAACTGATAACTGTGATAGTGAAACATAGGTAAGTTGTACAATGCAAACGCTTCCTATTTACTAGTCTATTCCATCAATCAGTGCGATTTGTGAAATTGCTTTCAATCATTTGTATTAAAGTCAGGAATAAAGTTAGTTGTTGCAGCAACAGGTAAGTTTCTCACACTTGTATCGGCTCATTATAATTTGCTAAAAGGCCTAAAATTAGGTTGCGGCCGACAGTTTGCCGACCTCTGATCTATTGCATGCTATGAAAACATTTATAACACACGGAAAGTTTGCAGTTTCATTTTACAGTTGATTGTTTTCTCAGCCTATGAATATTATTAGCTCAATTTAAATGTTACAATGTAAATAACACCACTATACAAGGGAATATCTTTTCACAAAAAGGAGGGGGCGTTCTCCACTTTTTAGTTTCCAGTTTGTCTTCCTTCCCAATCTCAACCTAAACATTTCCCTAGTTTCTGAAACCCATTTCCATCACTGCTTATTCATTTATTTTTATGAACCTTGTGCAAAAGAAGAATGTAGCACTTATCAAAAAATGTTTCATTAACCATGATTTTAATATATTCATATGATCGATGGAATAGATGATAAAAATATATTAAAATATTATGTTCATGATAATACTGTGTTATTCCATTATTTTCTTTGCTATTGAACACAATTTATCATACAGTGAATTCATTTTGGCAAACGTGCTGAGAGTGGAAGTATGAAATGCTAAAATGATGACACAGGACTTCCTCAAAAGCGTATTGCATTGTTAAGTATATGGTTAGGATATCGGGATATATATTTTGATCGGAGGCAGTTGAATTATTCAAGGAACTAAGAATGAATCACAACATAATTCATAGATATGAAACGTATTTCCAGCTATTCACAATCTTGCATTTAGCTTCCTCTAGAAGGTGTTAGTTGAACTCAGGAGTTCCTTGCTGATGGTTCACTGTTTTGTGGCAGATTGTGTTACTCCAGTATTCGATAAGTTTGCGGCTTCCAAAATGAACCTGTTCTCATATATATACAATGTTGTACTGCCAAACACAAACTTTGACATATTCAACTCAAATCTCCACGAGAATTCACAATTGTATTATTACAGTCATCAACGATCATTTAATCACCAAGACAATATATTACGATGCTGCTTACAAGCATCCATACGACACAAGACTCTATATTTTCCTCTATTGCTTTTCCATTTAGCTTATCTTTATTCGATTTCACCATTGCAAAAATAGAATATATGGGTAACACTGTATTATTTCTTTCACTACAGAAACAGCTGCATTATCTTCATCTGCACCTGCAACGGAAGTTCGTACAGAGACTATCCAACCAATGAAATTGACTGTGAAACAAGGTAAACAATAGACTAAACTTAATGTGCGTTTAACATACGATTAAATTCCCGGTTAATAAATACAGATACAACCACAGCAGGTACTTGTTCCTGTTCTGCTACTCAGGCACTGTCATGTAGTAACGGTTTCTCATTTGAACCAGTCAGTTTCATCATCGGTCTCATTATACCCACAATCATCTTCGTTGCTGTCTTTGTTAAATTTTATTTGGGCTTCAGAAAATTTCTCAGGTAACACAATTGCTACCACAGAGTTTAAGCAACTCGTAAATCGAATTCGCTCGTAACTAAAATATTCGTTAATTGCAGCGCATTATACATGTTAACAAATTGAGCTTATTGAATGAATCCTTGTAAATCATGGATTTTTTAATCTTCACAGTAAACTCTCTCAGCCCCCGCAAGAGATTCGGCATTATGAAAGTGTCACAGGCAATTTGACTGTTGGACAATCATCCTCACAGGAAGCTCAACAACCAGGTCAATATGAAAGTATTTCCAACAAACCAGGTGAGATAATTCTTTGTATTCAGATTCGACCTTTGTCAATAATCCAAAATCCTCGACTGAACTTACTAAAAACTGTAGGTTTCAGTATATGTATATATCACAGTAAAATTTTGAAACTACGGATTTCATGAAATTCTCGTTTTGTTCAGATATTTTATATAATTCATAAAATTTGAGGGTTAAATTAGGTCCCTGACATTCATAATTATTATAACTATATATTAACTTCCATGTTATGTACACTACAGTAACAATGAAGAATTCACTCTCTCCATTACAGTACTTGCATGGTAAAAACAAATATCAACCTAGCGTTAATCACAATTCTTGTATTGATATATAAATATAACGAATATATTGAAGAATATTTAAAGAATGATATATTGATATATATACAGATATAAGTAATAACAATCAATACAGAATGCTTCGGGGCTCGAGTTGCTGACGAGCGATATAGCAATAGGCGGTGTATTATTTTACTTGTTCCTTGGAAAATGGGGAATTTGATTTCAAAATATTTCATTCATTTGAATTATATTTCAGAGCCAACCTATGTAAACAGACCAAAGTCTTCGCAAGAACCTTCGCAAGTATGAGGAATTCCAAAAATGAAAGGTGCTGGACTATAATATCTGGAGGATGATTACTTTTCTTTCAGGTATCACCGGGCATTGTTTGTGTTACATAGATAATACAACACTAGTAATAAAATATATATCTCGATATTATAGTGCATCTAATGCATGCTATGAAAACATCCATAACACCCGGAAAAGTTGCAGTTTCATATTTTACAGTTGATATGTTATCTCAGCCAATGAATATTATTAGCTTCATTTAAACTTTACAAGGAAATATCTCTTCACAGCAGAGAGGAGGGGAGGTTCTCAACTTTTCAGTTTTCAGTCTTCCTTCCTAAGCTCAGCCTAAACATTCCCCGAGATTCTGAAACCCATTTCCACCACTGCTTTATTTGCTTATTTCTATCAACCTTGTGCAAAAGAGCAATGTAGCACTTGTTATAAAATGTTTCATTAATCATGATTGTAATATATTCATATGATTGATGGAATAGATGATAAAAATATATTAAAATATTATTTTCATGATAATACTGTGTTATTCCTTTATTTTCTTTGCTATTGCTTTGCTTTGCAAACATGCTATGCGGTAAGGAGGAACTCTAAAATGCTAACATGATGACACAGGACTTCCTCAAAAGAGTATTGCATTGTTAAGTAGTATATGGTTAGGTTGCAATCTTGCAATCTTGCATTTAGCTTAGCTTTCTGTAGAAGGTGTTATTAGGTGTTTGAATTCAGGAGTTTCTTGCTTATGTTTATTTACACTTTTGAAATCCGCATTTCAGACTTTGGGTAAGTGCTTACCTTAGGCGAGGGGGGGGGGCTTGTCCGTTAATGACGAAGGTTTGTTGTATAGGTGACTATTTGGGCAAGTAGCATATTAAGATAACAAAACTAATATATATAACCCAATTAATTTTTAGTTTTATTGTGTGATCAAAAGTGTTATGAAATTCATTAAATGCTACAAATATGTAAGTAACAGTATAAGAGATTAGATCTCAATCAACATGTATTCTTATTTTACCTGACCGAAACAATGCTAGTTGACTCTAACTCTATAGGAAACGGATTGTGCCCATTTTGTCATTTCCGAACCACCAATCCTTTACGCTAATGTTTAATTTCATTGCAAAATATTATTGCTTTATTTTAAATTCAAGTACGTTCTTTGTTTTTGCCTAATAATGATTTTTCTGTGTTCATGTGACGTCATTACATTAAGATACCATTCTGTGTGTGCCAGTCATTTCGGTAACATATACACGCAGATATCCTAAAAACGTTGCATTGTATACAAAAGCGAAACTACAGTAATTTCATGTGGGCAATCAGGATATTAACTGTATGTGAACCCTCACACTTGACGGAGCAGAAATAGTGACCTTTTGCAGAATAAGGGTTAAAAAACAGGAAACCTGGCTAACTTTAGAATTTGATAGCTCAGTGGTGGTATCACTGATATGTGGAATAAATAATATTTCTCACAAAGTGCTGAACTATAGAAGGAAGAACCTATATAACTGTTAGTAAGCATTACAATGAAAATCATGTTGTTTTTTGGATTTTTGCCTTTTCTTGTGGTCGTTGAAGGTAAGCATTGATTAGTGGCTAATTGGAGTTTGATATTATTAAAGTAATGGATGATTAAATGGAGAAATATTATCGAAGGAGCAGATTGTATACTTGTATGACTCATCTAGAACTTCACTGTCTTCACATTGAGTATCCTGTAGTAGACTGCTTTGTACTGTAGGATTGAGTATCATGTAGTAGACATAGTCAACATAGACCCTAATGGCACATACATGATGGATGTTGTTGATTGCTCATTCGATATCGTTTAATTGTCTGCTCAGATAGCAATATAAATGTTTATTTGTGTTTGGGTGCCTCACAATTTTTTCTACATCTATGATGTTTTAAAACTCTGAGAAAAAGAAATACATTCAGCCTTATGATGAAATTATAATTTAGTACTTATATTTAGGTGTCGACTGTAGCCCAAACAACAGATTCAATGGCGGGTATTGGTATTCATACGGGACTCGTGAATTTTATATCTCTGAAACTAGCAAAACAAAATCATTCAACGAATCAAAGGCATTCTGTGAAAGTCAGAATTCAACCCTGGTTCAATCAAAGACAGAAGAGGAAATGATATTGAAATCGTTCAAATCTATTGTCGAGCACGAGTATTACAAGCATGGAGAAATCCCTTCTGAAGCTGGTAAGTATTAGGTATGTATGATATTTCAGTATGAGATTAATGAGAAAGATCCATTACAGCTTCGAACCCTCACACATTCTACATTGGACTTACAAAGATCAATGGTTCATATTATTGGTCTGATGATGAATTATTGAACTACAGCAATTGGAATACAACTGATGTGGAACCAAGTAATGATACAAATAAATTATGTGTTGTTTATGATTACAACGGAGATAAATGGAAATCTGCAAACTGCAGTGCATTGGTACATGGATTCATTTGTGAAAGACAACTTGGTGAGTTAATTTTAAATAGGAAGCAGCTGGAAATAATGGAGAGAATATAAAATACAAAATTATATCAACAAAAATTTTCAATCTTCACTAAAAGCTCCATTTCGGTATAAAATGCTCGGTATATCATTATGGAAAGGGGTATAGTTGCATTGTGCTATGAATAGGCTTATCATATTATTTTACTTCAAAAGTTGAACAAAGCAAACTAAATCTTGTTATTATATATATAATGTATCTTACAAGCACTCCCACCTTTATTAAACTACGGTACTGATCTCAGCAGTTAATTATTTCAATTAATTTCAGTTGTCAACAACATCACACGGCATAGGAACGGAAATGTTGAATATTACCTTTCCTTCAATGCAGTTTGTGTGACATCATATGAGAGTGCTGAACAATATTGTAAAAATATTGGAGGTGAAATTCCGGTTAGCACTGATGAAATGCGAATATACCTGCATTCAGTATTTCAAGCAACCAGTGGATACAGTGAGTTTCATTTTACTTTTTTGTTCTTTCGAACCAATTCCACAGTCTAATTAAATTATTACCATTTAGATTATGTGTATTTCTTCAGTCGAGAATCTCTTAACTCAATCGTATCAAGATATTGTTCGTACACATACTGCAATGATTATGATTGCCGTTCTACTTCTTACAACAGAAATTGCTACCGTAGAAATTCACATTTGGTTGTAGTGTGCCAAAGATTGCATGGTAACTTCCTATTCTACATTCATGGTTGGACTGTTATTAGCAACCATGATCAAGAGTTATTGCAACACTTTCATTCCTAGAAAATGTTGTAATTTGACCTCATTTTTTTATAACTTATGGGATAGATAAGATATTTATTGACTAGATAGAGTTACTGCAATGCTTTAAATCCTAATTAATGTTGCAAATTGGCAGTTGGCAGCCCATCTTTCCGGTACCCATGACAGTCCACCCCTAAGTACATTCATTATCCAGATATCCGATCATATTTCTCCTTCTTAGTTAACCCATGGTCATCATGGAGCAAATGTTCAAGTTCTTGTCTGCCTGGAATTCAAACCAGAACCAGGAATAAACCTTGTGCATCCAGCAATGAAACTCAATATTGTGATGTAGATGAAATAGAAAAACAGGTGAAATTCCTAGTTTGTGAATTAATTGCTGCAATATGAGCATGTTTTGATAATATTCCTTGGGAGTAGGACAGATCTAGTACAAATGCCCCTCCAGGGACCAGGAGAATATATTTTTGATTATTATATAACTGTACTGCTTCCTGTTATACTATGAGCCTCATCCGGTATTTAAGCTTTTTATTTATATTCAGAGTCAACCATGCAATACACTTCTTTGCAAAAACACTTTGGATCGAACAAACTGCGATCAATCGAAGCTGAGTGTTAAAGAATGTGCCGCTGAATTTCTTCATGACATTTTGACAAAGCAAAACAACAAAACATCAACAGTGCTTTAACATACGGTAAGTTTTATACTAAAAAATCTTATACACTCCGAATATTGAATGAACTTTTGATATTTTAGAAACTTACAAGCCGAAGGATGGAAACAAACTCGCTCTCAAAGTTGGAAGTTTAAAGAAAAACAACATTCGGGTTCAAGTTGTATCTTTGGGAAAACCTGATCAAGGTAAGGCCATCGTACCAGGATATAATTAAAATAAATAAAAATATTTCACTTTTTGCTAATATCAAAATATGCTAGAATTTAATGTTTATAGGTCGGCCTATGATTATGATTTGCAGGCTATTCTAAGTTTGTTTTTTGTTCTTTCAGATAGCGGATAAGAATTTGATTGGTCAAGAAGGTTTGATTGGAATATAAACCGAAGTTTTATTTTTTGTGTGCTTTATATTTACATCATAACTATAATGGGAATGCATTATTTAATATTAATATATGATGTCATTAATATTTGTCAGTTTGCTTGCCTATTAAGGGCATGTATATTTATGTATGTATATTGTCGTGCAACATATATCTTTGACGGGTGTGAATACAGGAACTCCTTATTGAAATTAGTATCGTATCCTAAATCATGCTTACATGTTTTCTACTTCTACATTTTGCTGACTACTACTAACCTTCATCGAGCAAGTTTTAGGAACTTGCATGTTAATTGATTATAAGCTATTCTTCATGCGACAGATATTCTCCCTCATCAGTGCAATTACGTCATTTTGATTACCCACATTAGACTCTGTTCAATCACCTCCACCATATGCACTACAATATTAGTTTGGTAATGTGTCCGAAAGCCGGTTACTTTTGGGTGGGGTGGGGTTACTAAAGTTTGGATGAGGGGTAGGAACATACGAACATCTAGTCCTATGAGTTCTCGATATTGAAAAAAGTTGATGAAAAATTATATTCCATGTGAATTCTTCCCTCAAACAAGTACCCCAAGCACCCCAACCTGCATCTTGGGGACAAACTGCACTGCATTAAAAGTTTCTATTATTTAAACTCATTGAAGACGAATGGACTGTATATCTACAGTGGTAGAACTACAGAAAATAGTTCCATGTCCAGACATCTGACAACCATTTTTATTATAACTTTGAAATATCAACTCAAAACTACAAGTAAAGCTCATTAAACTTTTAATGAACATTATGGCACTACGTGAAGATTACAACTGCTCTTTTCAAGTTTCCGCTTATGCTATTTTTTTCCTAATCTGACTGGCTTGACTGAGTTCAACAGAAAGTTAGTGTAAGTGGCGCCTAGTGCACTGCTATACCTTTGGTACGCCACTGTAAATGTATAAGTTCATTTTGCATTATCAGTGGTGAGGATGGTTGTCATTTGTCATGCTTTTCAGAGAGGGTGAAAATGTTTTATTTTTGGTCAAGATACGAAATTGTTTCTGCTTATATTGCGATCTTGTACATGGAAGCTTGAAAGCACAAAGCTGAATATATCTAGGCTTAGGTTCATTCGAATTGATATCAAATGTTTTTTAGTGGGAGGTGATGTGACTTAGGCGGAAATTGTCACACTATATACAAAACACACTGCAGTAATTTTATGTGGGCAATCAGGATATTAACTTAATGGTAACCTTTTCACTAGAGAAAGCAGAAATTGTAACCTTTTGCTAGATAAGGGTTAGAGTGTAACAGGAAACCTTGCTAGATTGAGAATTTGATATAGCGCTGTGGTGGTATCACTGGTATGTAGACTAAAGTACTTCTCACAAAGTGTTGAACTATAGAAGGAAGAACCAAGAACTGTTGTAAATGTTGCAATGAAAGTCTTCTGCTTTTTTGCCTTTCTGTCTGTTCTTGTGGTCACTGCAGGTAAATATTGATTGGTGACTATATCGAGTTTGTAGTATCATAAAAAGAGCTTCATACAGAGCGTTATTTTTTTGTCATTGTGTGGTTAGTTTTTAGATGCGTTAGAAATGCATTTCTAAGATTGAGTGTCATGCATTAGTGATTAACAGCCAAGCCAATAAGATTATCAAACCCCTAATTTTCCAAGATTATTGAATATCAATCTGCTGGGCGTATTTTATATTAAGATATCCCTTTGGAAGCAGAAAATGTATATTATTGTTCGGGTGCATAGAGATTATTTTTTCTACATCTAATGTTTTGAAACCGGAATATATACTGCCAGGAATAGTGCTCGTGTTCAACCTGGTAGCTTCCAGTGTGATTTTTCATTTATATTGTATATTTAGGTGCCTACTGTAGCTACAACAACCAGAGATACAATGGCGGGTATTGGTATTCGTACGGAACTCGCGAATATTATATTCCTGGATTTGATGTAACAAAATCATTCAACGAATCAAAGGCATTCTGTGAAAGTCAAAATTCAACCTTGGTACAACCTAAAACCGAAGAAGAACAAATGATATTGAAATCATTCAAATCAGTTGTGGAGCGGGGATGGTACTATCGTGGAGAAATCCCTTCTACAGCTAGTAAGTATTAGATTTAACTATTATCAATTACAGTATGATTTTTTTGCATGAGATTAATCGGAAACACCCTTTACAGATTCGAACCCTCACACATTCTACATTGGACTTACAAAGATCAATGGTTCATATTATTGGTCTGATGATGAATTATTGAACTACAGCAATTGGAATACAACTGATGGGGAACCAAGTAACGACACAAATAAATTATGTGTTGTTTATGATTACAACGGAGATAAATGGAAAACTGCGAACTGCAGTGCATTGGTACATGGATTCATTTGTGAAAGACAACATGGTGAGTTTCTGAGAATCAGAATAATTGGATGCAAATAATGGAGAGAACATGAAGTAAAAAATTATATATACAAAAAATTATTACCATTACCATTTACAAGCCTCGTTTATTTGGTATAAAATGCTCAGTATATCATTATGGAATGGTGTATAGTTACATTGCGCTATAAATAGACTATTTTTTTACTTTAAAACTTGGACAAAGCATAGCAACAAAATCTTGATAAAATAAATAATGTATCTTATGAGCACTCCAACCTTTAATAAACTACCGTACTGATCTTAACAGTTAATTAAATCAATTATTTTCAGTTGTCAACAACATCACATGGCATGGGAATGGAAGTGTTGAATATTACTTTCTCTTCAATGAAGTTTGTGTGTCATCATACGAAAGTGCAGAACAATATTGTAAAAATATTGGAGGAGAAATTCCTGTTGTTAGCACTGATGAAATGCGAATATATCTGTATTCAATATTTCAAGCATACTTAAACACCAGTGAACGCAGTGAGTCTCATTTCACTATTTCTCGATTTGATTATTTTAAAGTCTAATTAAATAATTTACATTTAGATCATGTGCAAATCTACAATCGAGAATCTATTAACTCGAACGTATCAAGATATTGTTTTTACACACACTGTTATTATTTTCTTCATTACTGCATTACCAACTACGAATATTGCTACTATGGAGGTTCACATTCAACTGTACTGTGCCAAAGACTGCGTGGTAACTTCCTATAATTTCTCATTCTTTCTACATTCATGGGCGGACTCTTATTACCAATCCTGATCAAAAGTTCGTGCAAATACGTTTCGTTAAAGAAGCAGCACTTTTATTAATGTACATTGTTTTCATAGCATACATATAGATGAGGAAGACATATAACAGATAGAGTTATTGCAACACTTTAATTCTTATATAATGTTGTAATTTGACATCTCATCTTTAGATAATTTATGAGGTAGATAAGTTATTTATTAATTAGATAGAGTTACTGCTTTCAATCCTAATTCAAGATTTATTTTGGCATTACACTACTGATAGTTATTCAATTGATCAATCACTGCAGAATTCTCTTTGTGATGTAGTAGCTAGCTGTTATGACATGTGTCAGTTTCAGAAATGACATCTAGAACTTACCTGAAATACTACAGGTTCATTAATTGTAATCCAATAATTCAGATATTGATGAATGTGCTGGTGAAAATGGTAATCGCTGCGATGTGAATGCCGCATGTGAAAATACAATTGGCAATCACACTTGCACTTGCAATCCTGGATACTCTGGCTCTGGGGAAATATGTTACGGTAAGCACATCTTCAGTAGTACCTAGTTTGATGTGTGACATGTGCATGTGTCAGAAAATGACATGATATGTAGATCTAAAACTTATCTGAAATACTACACGATCATTAATTGTAATTCAATAATTCAGATATTGATGAATGTGCTGTTGGAAATGTTAATCGCTGCGATCCAGATGCAACATGTAGAAATACAATTGGCAATCACACTTGTACTTGCAATCCTGGATTTTATGGATCTGGGGAAATATGTGATAGTAAGCACATCTTTACCAATTCTATATGGAATGCAGTAGTACTTACCGTAATTTAATGTGTGGCATGTGCATGTGTCAAAAAATGACATGATATGTAGATCGAAAACTTATCTGAAATGCTACATGATCATTAATTGTAATCCATTAATCCTGGAAACGCTAATCGCTATGATGTAAATGCCGCTTGTAATGATACAATTGGATATCGCACTTGTATTTGTAATACTGGATTCTCTGGAACTGGAGAAATTTGTAATGGTGAATACTGAATACTAAAATACTGAAATACTAAATACTGAAATGCAGCATTACCAAGTGAGAAGTATCAATCTTCTTGTAGATTAATATAATAACTGTTAATTACGAAATGTCGTAATAATTTAATGTCAGAATAGTCGTAAATAAATATGTAATCCTTGCATATTTGAAACCTGAATCTGTAGTGTGAATCAGTATCTTGTACTACCGTATACATATTCACATCATGAACTTAACATGATAGTGTTTTGATAAAATTCGAGCCATGGAATATATAGTGATATAAAATTAATATAATATTTCCAATTGTTATCTAAATACATTTGAAGTCAGTTATGGGGCTGGTGGTACAGGTACAGCTTCATTGTTCAAAAATGTACATTGCCAAGAGTAAGGGTCTGGTAAATATAGTTGGGAATTTAAGATTTTATTGTGATAGTTCGTGATCATACAGTGGCACCCCAATGATAACTCCTCACAAAATATTCTGATAAATCCGTATCTATACCAATGAAAAACAGACAATAACTTTTGTGAGTGAGTTTGCATGTGGATGTCATCACAGTCATCACTTCAATATATAAAATCAAAACTACAAGTGAGGCTCATTCACCTTTTAATTAACAATATTCCACAACATGAAAATTACAACTGTTCCTTTCAAGCTTTCCCCTTTCCATTTTTTCCCCCTAATCTCAGGGCTTGTCCGACTTCAACACACTGCAATAATTTCATGTGGGCGACCAGGATATTAACTTAATGGTAATCTTCTCACTAGAGAAAGCAGTAAAGTGGAAGAAAGTGTAACCTTGTGCTAAATAAGGGTTAGATTGTAAACAGGAAACCTTGCTAGATGGAGAATTTGATATAACGCTGTGGTTGTATCACTGGTATGTAGACTAAAGTACTTCACAAAGTTCTGAACAATAGTGAGTAAGTGTTCGGGTGAATAAAGATAATATTTCTTACACCCCATGTTTTGAAACCAGAATATATACTGCAAAAATAGTGTTCATTCAATCTGGTAGCGTTTAATTTTTATTTTTTATTTATAAAATGTATATTTAGGTACCTATTGTAACTACAACCACAGAAAAAACGGCGGGTATTGGTATTTGTACGGAACTCGATTATATTATATACCTGGATTTGATGTAACAAAATCATTCAACGAATCGAAAGCATTCTGTGAAAGTCAGAATTCAACCCTGGTACAACCTAAAACAGAAGAAAAACAAATGATATTGAAATCATTCAAATCACTTGTGGAATATGAGTGGTACAATCATGGAGAAATTCCTTCTGAAGCTGGTAAGTATTAGGTATGTATGATATTTCAGTACGAGATTAATGAGAAAGATCCATTACAGATTCGAACCCTCACACATTCTACATTGGACTTACAAAGATCAATGGTTCATATTATTGGTCTGATGATGAATTATTGAATTACAGCAATTGGAATACAACTGATGTGGAACCAAGTAATGATACAAATAAATTATGTGTTGTTTATGATTACAACGGAGATAAATGGAAAACTGCAAACTGCAGTGCATTGGTACATGGATTCATTTGTGAAAGACAACATGGTGAGTTTCTGAGAATCAGATTAATTAGATGCGAATAGAAAAGAATATGAATTATATGAACAAAAACTCATTACTATTTTCTTGCTTCACTAAAAGCTTCATTTCATTCTAACAGTTAATTAATTTTTAGTTGACAACAACATCACATGGCATAAGAATGGAAATGTTGAATATTACTTTTCCTTCGATGAAATTTGTGTGTCATCATATGAAAGTGCAGAACAATATTGCAAAGATATTGGAGGAGAAATTCCTGTTAGCACTCATGAAATGAGACAATATCTGCATTCAGTATTTCAATCATACTTGGAAACCAGTGGATACCGTGAGTTTTTACTCTTTCTCGATATTATTCTACAGCCTAAATGAATTATTTACATTTAGACAATGGGTATTTCTTCAGTCGAGAATCTCCTAACTCGAACGTATCAAGATATTGTTCATTCACACACTGTTTTTTTTCTTATTCCATCTGCCATATACATGATGATGACTATTGCTACCGTGGAGATTCATATTTCACAATAGTGTGCCAAAGACTGCGTGGTAACTTCCTATACTTTCTGATTCATTCTACATTCAAGGGTGGACTGTTATTAGCAACCATGATCCAAAACTTCTGCAGAGACATTTTGTAAATGAAGCAGAACTTTTATTAATGTACATCGTTTTAATATCCCATCCCAACTTATGGGGTAGATAAGTTATTTAATAACTAGATAGAGTTACTGCAACGCTTTATCTCCTGATTAATGTTGCAAATTGGCAGTTGGCAGCCCATCTTTCCTGGTATCCATGACAGTCCGCCCCTATTTGTATGCAACAAAGTACATTCATTATACAATATCCAGATATATGATCAATGTTTTAATTTTTAGTTATCCCATGGTCTTCATGGAGCAAATGTTCAAGTTCTTGTCTGCCTGGAATTCAAACTAGAACCAGGAATAAACTTTGTGCAGCCAACAATGAAACTCAATATTGTGAGATGGATGAAACAGAAAAACAGGTGAAACTCCTAATTTGAAAAATTAATTGCTGTATTGAAATATCAGCATGTTCTAATAATATTCCTAGGTAGTAGGACAGATCCACAAAGTACTCGTACAAATGCCCCGCCATGATATTATTATATAATTACTGCTTTCTGTTATACTATGAGCCATATCTGTTATGGAAATTTTTTATTAATATTCAGAGTCAACCATGCAATGCACATCTTTGCATCAACGCTTTGGATCGAACAAACTGCAATAAATCGAAACTGAGCGTTAAAGAATGTGCAGCTGAATTTCTTCATGACATTTTTGACAAAGCAAAACAACAAAACATCAACAGTGCTTTAACATACAGTGAGTTTTGTACCTAAATATCTTAAACTATATCATATAGACCAGGGCTTCCCAAACTGTGGGTCGGGACCCAGCAAGGGGTCGCAAAGAGTACAGAAATTTCACACAAAGTACTACATCTATATAAATTGTACTTTTTCTGACTATCAAAATGTAATTATTAAAACTAGTTAAAAACATAAATCATAACTGAGTTGTAGGACTCTGTTACATGTATATTTTGAACTGTTTATGACTGTCAAACATGAAGGGTCGCGGAAAATTTTATTAAATTGGAAGGGGTCTCTAGCCAAAAAAGTTTGGGAAGCCCTGATATAGACGATAGATTTAACTTCTGATATTTTAGAAACTTACAAGCCGAAGGATGGAAGCAAACTCGCTCTCAAAGTCGGAAGTTTGAAGAAAAACAACATTCGGGTTCAAGTTGTATCTTTGTCAAAACCTGATCAAGGTAAGACCACTGTACCAGGATGTAATTAAAGGATAGAAATATAAGTATTCGACTTTTTCTTATAGCGAAATATGCTAGAATTTAATGTTCAACAAGTGGGACTATGACATTTAATCTTTGACTATTTTTTTCCTTTTTTTAGGTTAATGGATGAGACTTTGATTGGTCAAGGAGGTTCGACCGGATTATAAACCGAAGTTGTATTTTTGTTGACTATATATACATCTTAAATATAATGGTATTAATGTAGAGGGGATTGCAGTGGACCCACGTTCCTGTTTCAATTTTGTGCTGCTTTGTGGAGCTCAGTGTACCCCTAGTTATTAACACTAAAGGATTTGTATTATTTACCCCTTTTTAATTCCTATTCAATGGACTTTCATGTACTTATCTACACTTTCGGATTTATTGATATTTACAGTAAAATACTGCATTAGTATTAAATCGCGAGTTTACTGTACAGGAATATTAACAGTGAATCATTGCTATATAATAGAGTGTTACACTATTTTCGGATTAGAACTTTCTATAGAAAGTTATTGGGTTATCTTTCGCGTGAACAGTTCAGGCTTACGTCATACTTATACAGTTAGTCACGGATATGATGTCATAATACTGAATGACACTTTTCTTACTGAGCATATTCACGTGGATATTCATTTGAATATTAATAGTTTTCGGGAATATGAATAGTCGGCTACTGGGTAAAATTATTTCAAATATATGTGTGAGAGTTTGAATCCATATAACTTGTTTGCGGGATGGCTGCCAAGTGCTTATCTGATTGGAATTTAGTAGATTGAAATTTATTCAAGGTTTTCTTGAAATGTTTGTGACAGACTATTACCGTACAGTACCGTAATAACTGGGTCAGAGGTCATTGTTGAACCTGTATATAGGCCATGGTTTCGTGTCGGCGGAATTGGTATTAGACGAGTTTGGTTCGCGAGGGCACTGTCGCGTTAGATTGCTTGCAAGCTTAAAAGTAATTATCATTTTTGACAGAATATATTTAGTCTCATAGTCCCATAGTTATATACCGTCCACACGAGTTTTTGGCAGAGTATTAATAACACTGCGGTAAAGTGGTATTGCACCAGAACGAAACCCGGTTAAATCAAGGTAAGTTAGCTGAGCTATGGTTAAGTTAGGTATGGTGAGTGTTAGTGAAACGTACTTACTTGTTGCTGCAGCAACCAGCTTTATTCCCGACTTTAATAAAGATGACTACAAGCAATTTCACAAATGGCACTGATTGATGGAATAGACTAGTAAATAGGAAGCTTTTGCATTGTACAACTTACCTATGTTTCACTATCACAGTTATCAGTTATCTAGTAATAGTTACGTATGTTTCACATGTAATGCAGGGCCTTTAATTATTACCGAAGGTAATATTTGGGCCATCGTAATAAAAGTTTGCCGACCACTGCTCTAAGCGAACCTTATCCAACTGACCAGATTCCCGAGGAATACTTATAATTACCGATTCGACAAAATACTGTACTGTAGTGTTTACCAATTGCCCTCTTTCTAAAAGCTTCTAGCCACGCTAATAATAAGGAATATCTCATATTCTACACCGATTATAACCTTGAATCGCTTGTAATATCAAGCTGTCATGAAACTAGCCATTTAAGTAATGTTCTACCGTGAGCGAAATCATGTTAAACAGGTTGTAAGGTTATTTCATGAACTCAAAAGCCACCAGGTCGCCACCCGTTAGTGTGTCACAATATTCGTGTGAATAGCGTGTTAGTATCAGTACTATACTGATATTTTTAGACTATGTTGACAAGACGGCTTCTAATCTACATACTGTATGAGTGTGAAGGAATCAATATTAGTGGCTATATAGTATGATATATAATGGATATGTAACGGTATATATGATATTCCTGGCGTTTATTGCTTGTATTGTTGGATTTGTTCAGGAAGTTAGTGATAGGGAAGATGTTAGTGTAGATTGGGTTAGGTTTGGGTGAGGGATATTGGGGTTAAATAACCCTTATCTTAACGGCCTTATTTTCATCTCTGCCGTGTATAGACAACTTTATGCTCGTTGTTTTAGTGAAGTTTCAGGGTGATTTTTTTTTATACTTTAAGACTTGAATTATACGTCAGCATTATACTGGATTTCTTCGTTTCGTCCTTCCCGTACGTGGAAAATGCATTTAAACAAAAATGAAAATCCATTTGCTGCGACGAGACGTCATGCGACGCAGTATTTTGTTATGATTCGAAATTACTCCATTGTTGTCAAAAGAGAGATGGCGTACGATTTACATGCGTCATGATACAAAGTACGATATGACCTCATAACCCAACGCTAGTCCTGCATTGTTGAGTAATAGGTAGACTCTAGAACAGCCAGTTTCGCGTAACAGCAAAACAATTGTTTGACGAATATCCTTGGGAATTCCACAAACTAGAAACAAGGTGCGTTTCGGGAATTAAAAAAGAGTCAGAAAGGTACAGGTTGAAATAGATTGAAAGACACGACCAGAGAATCACTACTAATACAGGTGCTATAGATATACCCTGAATATGATTGGAAATTCCACAGAAGGAGCAATGTGTATTTAGAAAATTGAAAGAGTGAAAAAAGGGAAAATCTAAAAATAGGTTTGTGTAGTACAGCAATAGCCCAATAATACTCGGCAGTATATTTAATCAGCATTAAAAGGTATTTCGATGTTTGAATAGCGTAATAGTAATCATAGTAACACGATTCCGATTTATTTATACGTATATATTCCGAATTTGGATCGTGACTTGGTTGGTATAGCTGTGAGTGTCTGTTCACTATTCTTACATTACGTAGTATGGCGTAGTACGTAGCATTACGTAGTAGATGGTAGATACGGTAAATTAGTTAGAGATATATAAACGATTGCAAAAGCAACTGGCGACTTATATGGGAGAGATGAGAATACGAGTACGCGGTGAGAAGTGCGGTCCTTTCAAAGACAATTTTACGCTTGTTTCTTTTAATTAGTAAGCTTAGGTTAGGTCAGGGTACGAGCAAATATTTTCTTCTACAAAAGCTGAACTCGGTAGCCTTCAAGCAAGTGCTTACTCAGTAGCCGAACCAAGTGCTTTCTGTAAGAGTGGTCACTACAAACTGACACAGTCATAATGTTCTGTACGTCAGAAAAGTAATACAATTAAAAGGAATATTTCTCATCCAGGCCTATTATGCATAGTAACAGTATTTTAATAGTGTTACACATTCTAGTAATCTTCTATTGTCTGAATACTGCCATAATTCCGATCGAGTTTTGAATTCTGACTAACCATGAAGCAGTATAAAATAGCTCTCATGGGCACGGGAGGTGTTGGAAAAACATCAATGACCACGCAGTTCACTCAGGATATTTTCGAAACGAAGTAAGTTTTTGAATATCAATTTATGAATAATGAAATTCGGTAACTTGAAATTTCCCGAAGAATTACAGGAAGTGTATTGCATTTTGAATTACATGCAAATAAATCTTTCCATGAGTTTTACTTTGCATAATATGATCATAAAACCATTGGAAATTTGAATATTTCCTATCTGTATTTTCAATAGATGCTGGAAGGTATTTTAACAGCAAAATAGTACTAGTATATATTATAAGTACCCACGACTAAGTAGAAACTGAGCACGTACTTTGTAACGTTTATGTATACATCATCTATTCACTGTATAGAATGTAATAGACCGCATTGAAAGGGTTAGGACCGGTAAAAGTCTTTATAGCATCTATTACAAGTAATTAATGTCGTATTTCAATGTCATTAGTTTATAACTGGTGAAATCGGGCTTCAATTGTGGTTTCTGGTTTGCTCAATCACATTATCCCTTACATCAGTATGGGTATACATTAGAATGCTTAGAACACGAGGTTAAGGAGGTTTTGTTGGCTGTTTATTTGGTTAATACACCAAGGACCTCGTTAGGTATTGTATTGTTTCATAGGCTTGGCACTATTTGGCTCCCTATCAAGTTTGTTCAAACACTTACATTACACTTACAAACTAAATTACATTTTTAATGACAGTCGATTAACCATTGTCTCTAGACACGGTCGTGAGTTGTTTGATAATTGATATCATCGCAATTCGCAATTTCATATGATGAGACTCTGTATAACCATGTGATAAAACATAAGATGCACATGTCATACATCACACTATACTGCATGTCTTGTAATAATTGTGTGACCGGAAACATAGTATATGTAACTCTATGCAATGATAATGTGAACTAGAGGAGATAGAGTTTCCCAAGATCATGACTGAATACCAGAAAAATCATGTTTACACGTTTTTAGTTGCTTCCGAGCTCTGTTATAGTGTCTGCTATCCATGCAATGTTGTCACTATTTACGTCCGCTGGGGTCGATATAACTCGAACTCTTCATTGATATGTTTTATTAGGCTAAATTATATCTTAATCTCTTACACTCGCAATAAGACTTTAGATGGTATATCACCAATTTCCATTCTGACAAAAATCTGAATTATAACTGTGATCAAATTCCTTATTGTTAAATTTTACATGTCATTATTCATAATCCTAATTCCTAAATAATCCAATTTAATTAACATGTTAGAGAAGTTATTAAAAAAGAATCTGAAAAAGATTATTGTGGAAATATATGGACAGAATAACGTATCACTGACCATATTTTCCTGAGTTCAGTTTGCATCATAAATTTGACACTCATTTGGCAGACACTATCATTGCTAACAGGTTCAGTAATTTTCCATGCATTGTGACTCATTAATTCGCATTTGAATGATGTAATCGAGACGTCATATAATTACTGTACAGTTCGGTAGATAGTCGATAGTTCGATAGTTAAGGTCTATGAAAATGTCACCACGATATCAAAATAGCGTAGCTTTGAATCGTTATTTTAGCGTTTGAATATATTCAAAAAAGGTCCATTATGCCATCACAGTGCATTCGCGTTAAATCTGGTCACTTTGAAACGAACTCGCACTGTATTTCATATATTTCACAACGATTGTTTCAGCACACTTGGCAACATTGGCAAACTATATCCGTTTAGTCAGTGAATTAATAATTATAATACATGTTAGTAATGAGCCATTATTACCATGATGACATTGTCATAAGTTCATTCTCTATATAATCATACTGCTATGAATAATTTATTGCTAATTCGACAAAAGTTTGGCTGACATGGGTTATTTTGTCAGACAATTCGTTGCTCAAAATATCCACAATGTTACGATCACCATACACTATAGATGTAGAAAGATTTGCAGTTGTGAATGTAATAACCGTATGTATGGTACCGCTAAGATATAAGTTGTAATATTAGACGGAATTCCTCAGGTTCATAGTCACTTTGAATACTTAATCATACTGTTACTGTATAGACGAGAACCATATAACGCCATGTCCCTGTATTCAATGTACAGTACTCGTTTTTGTACCGGGAATCAAAGTCATGCGTTTTAAAGCTGTATTGCCAGTTATATAACTTCCTGTTTGATTTGCCGGCGCGGTATCACGCGTAGTTCATCTACGTAAGCTAGACGCTACTATATACCAATAGAATACGAACCATTCACCAATACACGGATAGGCAAATTAGACCTGTTAATCAATGTTACTCACCTGACCTAAATATATAGCTTACCATTGGGTCAGTAGAGCAGAATTAAAACTAGAAACTAAACGATCTTCACAGTTACATGATCAAGTGCAAACAGAGAACTGAACAATGAAAGCGAGCTATATTTTATGTCTAGATGACATTCATTCATTCCTATGCTGGGTCATTTGATGTATATGAAACGTGAAGAAGTCATTTACACCTGACGTTCTTTTTTTCAGGTACGAACCGACCATAGAGGAAATCCACAGAAAGGTCATAACGATTGATGGTGAGCAGTGTTTGTTGGAACTCATGGACACGGCCGGAATCGATCAGTTTACCCAAATGACAGATGTTTACATCCGAGAAGGTCACGGATTCATCCTGGTGTATTCCGTGATCGATAGAGCCAGTTTTGAAGAAGTTCTGATCTTACACGAACAAATAGTCAAAGGCAAATGCAGGTATTCGTTATTAGTACTAAACTGCATGTATTAGTAGTCTGGGCCAGTGGTGGGAATGGGTTAAGGAACTGAGGGCTCGCGCTAAGGCATGCGACGTTTGAGGTTGGGAAAGGAGGGAAGACATAATAAGCGTTCGTGAGACATTTACGTAGTAGGTTCAATTTTAGGACCATTTTAAGTCTTATTTTGTCCTCGACGTTATAACAAACAATTTTATTCGCGGGCCTGCTTCACTCTTGTTACGCCCGTGGGAATCGGCTGTGTTATTACGTATCGCGTTATCAGGAAGTAATTATGCCCCAGCTATTGTGCTGGGTTTAGGTTGTTTGTTGTTATAGCCGCTTTTGAACTTTGTTTACGTTCAAATGCGTAAAACCGACTCAAAGGCAGCAGTGATAAACAGGAAGCAAATTAAAGACGATTGCTTGAACTGGAACAGTTTTGTGAGGTCACAGAAGCGTTGCGTAAGACGCGAACCGACAATTATCGGGTCATTTATCCGGCTTGAGATCTGTGGTGCCACAGTTTTCTGAACACAGGCTATATCCACACTTAAAATAGAAAATAAATATTGACAAGTAAAGAATGGAATTGTATTTCACAGATATGATTTAATACAATTATTATGAGGGGCCTTTTATTGATCCACTTTTCCACGGAGATCAAACCAAAACGGTATCCCACCTAAGTCCTAAAACAAGCTGGTGTAAAAAATGGACTCTTTTCTGATAAGTCAGGTTTTCTAGAATGCCCTGACTCACGTATAGCACTGTTACATTAACGCTTAGAATTTACTTGTACCACTTCCGTTAAAGCTACTAGTAATTTTAAATATAAAATGCAATATCATGCAATAGTTGATCATATTGACCCATCATTACACAGTACGTGACCTAACAAACCGTTACCTTCTATCCATAAGGTTTTTTTCAGAAATTACGTCATTCCTAATACGTACAGTAAATAACCTATGACCTAAACAATGGTTCGGTGTTGTGTGGGGTCATCACATATTCGTTATTATTTATATATACAGGATAATACTTAAAGTAAATAGTATAGCAGGGTAATCGAATATCGGTATCCGCCTAGAGCGGTTCTAAGTAAAATTCCATCCCCATCGGACCTGGTTATTTTTATCATGCAGTAATCTGGGTTGCACTTTGAACCCCATGCTATATTTGGTGAAGCTCCGGTGAGAAATGACGACATTGTTTCGAGTCAAAACTTTCACCTAGATACAAGAATATTTATTTTCAAAATTTTTCGTTACAGCGAAAACGTACCAATCGTACTCGTAGGTAACAAACTCGACCTAGCGGATAGGTTTCGGGACGTTGAAATCGGAGCCGCTGAAAAAATAGCCGCGGAGTGGCCTCACTGTAGTTTCATCGAGACGTCAGCAATGCATCATAACGACATCCAGAACGTTTTCATGGCCGCAGTAAGACAAATAAAAACATTTGAAAACACAAAAAAGGAACGAATGACGGCCTTACGCAGGGAAGCTTCCAAGCGAAAAAAGTCGTCTAGAAGCTGCGTCGTCATGTGACCGAACACGTCATATTGTGACGTAACTATTGACGTCATGTCAGGTGGCAACGGGTCGCTTGCACTATCGTACACCACTGTGAAATGAACTGGGTTTCCAACAGTTTAAAATCATAATGACACTGATTATTTTTTATTGGTATCTCCTTATTCAGCGTGGTTGAATTTTTAACGCTGGGATTGCCAATTTTTTCCTAATTTGACTTCGGGTGCATTGACGCCTGCTATGGGTAACTCATGGGGTAGTTGTCCCACTCTGGTTCAGAAGCAATACGACTACTCCATTGTACTAGTGCAGCTTACAAATTCAAACAGTAACTTAATTGATTTTTTAGTTTTATTCTACAAGATCATGCAATGCAAATTTACAGATTCGATTACGTAATATCTTATTTTTTATTTTTATGACTCTTCTTGTTTCTTTTTATTTGACGTTAAACGTATGGTATGACTTTATGATGGGGAGGGGTTAGGAATTATTGCTCTACAGGTCAATAACTTGAAACCTTTTATATACAATGGAACCCAGGTCTATAACTGCTTCCCGGGGGTAGATTAAAATCTAATGCAGTATTTTCCAAGAGCCAAAGTCTCTAGTCATTATTGCTTATTACAAAAATCGAAAAAAAAAATTCAATAGTATCACCAAGTAAATGTCTTCAGAGACTTTGTAGGGCCCACCATGCGCAAGACCAGCGCCTACTGATAGGAACATGTTTTTTTTCACTTCGGCAATTTTGTTTGAGAATTACGGTTGTTCTCCACCTTATAAACGCTTCATCCATTTGTTTTTTTATAATATTTTGCTTAGATTCAATTCCACCGGTTAATATTGGCCCCGAGATGACGCAAGAGAGACATTTTTACGTTTTCAAATAAAATCTTGTCTTTGAATTATCGATAAATCGCTATACTGATGTTTTAAGCTGAATATTCACTATCGATTTCATAATATCCCGTATTTACCCCCATTTTAATTGAAACATGGTGTTAGATAGACGATACAAACTCTCATATTCCTAATAGATACGTATTATTTGACATGTCGTCTGCCAGATGTAATGGACGTTGTAGAATGTAGAGTTGACTAATGCGTCCTTAATGGTCGGTACTACGTAATGCAAATGTAATATGGGACAATACGGATTTATTTAACATCTGCAATGACACAAATTGCTTTATCACAGGGTAAATAGCGCTGTATTTGACATAGTAACTACATGACACTTTACGAATTTGTCTCGTATCATTTAATAATTTAACCCCTGAACATCGGATGGAAATCACTGATGGTCGCAAAGAGCAATCGTTTTGCGACCTTAATGCACCTAGACCTTAATTTTCCGTGATATTTGTTCCAACCACTACTCATTTTTTGAAAATAGTGATCGTAAGATATGAGTTTTGTCCGTTTTCTTTCTGGTATACTATTTTTCCATCCTTCCAACTCATTTCTCGTTAGGAATATCCAACCTTAAAGAGTTAGTAGGCAATCTACTAGCACTTGTAATGCTTCAGGTCGCTACTTTCTACAATTCATCTCTGGCAATCCGGTATGCGTAGCTGTGGGTTACAGTATTCGGCCGTTGCAGGTGTTATTTCAGTGATTTCAGATAGCAGGAAGTAATCCTGGCCTATCTGCAGTCTGATCGCCTCATTATCACATCACAAGAACTTGTTATTGTCGTCTACCGACGGTAATTTCAGCTGTTTGCGCACATGCATTAAGAATTATATGTCTCTATGACAACGAAGACACAATAATAATAATGTATTCCCCATGCCTCAAATCAGGATAAGTTCATGGAAGATAGTGTCTTCAAAGAATATTTACTTATCGACAGACGTACTGGTTATTAGGGCTGGTACGCCTAGTTTGAAATGGCCGCTGGGCTGGATAAAAAAATACTGAGAATCAAATTGTCACGAGAAGCTCCTGTCTCCATGCCCAAGGATTCTCCGCTAAATATGAAAATGTCTCTTTAACGCCTCTATAATTATTGAGCAGATGAAGCTATAGCTATAGTCTACTCATTGGCGCCACTGTGTGTTATGAGTTTATATGCTGACCTAGTAAGTGAATGATTCCGGGGCCGGTTTCAAGACGCAATCTGATACTGATTATAACCCATGTTAACACCACTAGAATCCCCTTATTAGTGAAGGGCACAAAGGAAAATTTAAGCATAATTGATTCATGAATGTTACGACACACCGACAAGTTGGTTCCGGTAGATGAGTATTTCCCTAATTACTGGTCCTTTGCAAGTCTCTAAAACGGTTTAATACAGTCGTAAAAAATTTAATTCAAGTTTCTAATTACATTAGGGAAAATTACGCCTTGGAAATTGCAACTGCCAAGATATTATTTTCATAATCTACATGCTTGGAGGGTAACCAATTAATAAACACCTTTGACCCCGTTGACCGATGAAAACATAAGATCGAATCGGGTCATTCCATTACAACGGTAAAAGCTTTGTAAACAGACGATTTGCTATCTGTATTTATACAATTAACGACTGATTAAAGTGCGACAACGACCGAATTTCAACGAATTACAAATGAATGAAGGCACAGGTAAACATTTCTTAATGCATTTCAACCTATTCGTGTGAATTTTTCACGATTTTCCACACTTACTCCAAGTCAACATACGCTAATCTAAGTTACATACACGGTTCTATTTTGATTCAAACGCAAATAAAAACGTGTTTGTACTGTTCCCTTGTGACGCCACAATCATTGTAACAATGAGTGTCGTGGGAATATAACGAGTGCTACAGGTGTTGGTGCAATCTTGCTCAGTTGTGTATTGTAATCCTTTATCAAATCTAAATATTGTAAGAAGACCTTTATAGCCCGTATTAGCTGTATTATTAATATTAGTTTACCATAGAGACATGTATGGGATTTAAAGGGATCGTGTACAAACTACCATTTGTAATTAGAGATAGTATTGTAACGATACAAGATCGGCCTTACGGTGGAAATCTCATGGATAGCAGAACGATTATCGTGAAGAGACCATTGCTCAGTTATTCCACGATACCATTTTTGCTGGTTGATTACCTACACCGTTCCTGCGCACGTGTCGCTTTAGTTATTTAACAATTATCACCATTCTTATGTTTTGTCGCGCAAGTCTGTGATCGTGAGTTCGTTATGAACCCACAAAACACGCGACAAGATTAGCCAAATAAAGTCTAATTCTTTTATTCGAATGAACATGATAATCCCGTACAAGTTTTACCTTCAAAATCTATTCCTTCCTTCATCCCGGTTACACTGAGTGCTAAGCATGCATTGTTTATATCATTTAGCCTATGGTAAAATTGGATTCGTTTGCGTCATTTCACTTAGCTTTGCACTTTCCAAGAACCTATTCACGACGTTAAGTGGGGACCTGTCGTATATACAAACCCAATGGCGTGGTGTTCCGTACACCATGTCTTGGCAAGGAATTCGTATTACTGGTAGGGAGCATGAGCTTTTTTTCATCTTGCGGTGGAGATGCCGTTTTGTGACACTTCTTAGCGTGTCAGTTATCTCAGAACCTAGTGTACTTAATGTAACCACAATATCTGACAATGCGTCAAGTATTTTTGACAAATAAGATGTTCACACCGTCGCGTCTCGACTGTTGCGATAATGCCTCGAAGATTTTGCCTAATCTTTGCGACAATCAGTGTCATATTCCGAAAAAATATCAGCAATCAAAACACTTCCATTTGTCCCTGTCAAAACGTCTCGGTCAATGCGACGATAAATGTTTTTTCCCATTAGGGAAATGGTCGAATATAAAGCTTTTGACTTGTATAAAATATCCCCAAAATGACCTTCGTCAGTGAAACTCCTTTACACTTTACCTATTATACCATATTTGCATCGTGCATGTGAACATTTAATCTTTGCAGATGAACGACTACTATACAGCTACCATTGATATCGCTCATGTTTTATGACGTCATCTCGGTGAGTGAAACTTTTCAATACATTTAGCTATCTTAGTCCTAGCAGTTTGGATTCCTAGTTAGCATTAGATATTTGTATAGTTAATTTTTGAGGAGATAATTCTTACGCGCTAAGAATTACATGAGACTGTGGGGAGATTGAAGCTAAATATCTGCGTTCGCAGGATTCCGCAGCGAAGTTGAAAGAAATAGAAACTATTACGCTCTTTCAATTTCACTATATTTAACAAACGCTTCGTGCAGGATACTACTTTTACCGTTTAGATTTAGATTTTTACACTTTATCATTTGATGAACTTGTCGGTGCGTTAATTTACTACTTACTAATTCTTAACCATGTCAGTGTCAGTGTATGGTTCGGTTTACGTACACCTCAGCTCAGTGATGATAGGAATACTCCGCAAAACAGTAACGCAGGGGTAAAAGAATACTTCAAGCAATATCTTTGCAGATTATAGATTTTTATCGAATTCATACTTACCATAAGAGTCACAGGTGTAGTGTGCCGGTAAGGCGACTCCAAAAAAAGGTGAAAACCCATTAGAAATTCGTGCTAAGAATCACAAATCCGTCTGTTTACCTTGATATAATCGTATTTTTCCGAAGACACAATTATTAAACGGTGATTTTCATCGCAGTGTATCATTATTATGGTTTGTGTATGACGGTAAAAGAGTTTGAAAGCGATACTCGATACTACTAAGTAAAGTGAGAAAACTTAGATCATAAATCATGATTTATAAGTTGATAGTGTAGAAACATTAATGTGTTCAAAATACAATGCAATATATAGTGTGACCTCGTTCCCTCGATGGGTAATTGAACCCTTTTTCAACAGTTAATCGCTAGAACTCAGATTTAACGCAAATCCCCGCTAGTTTGGCGATGACCTTTCATGGACCCCAGCGATCGCGTTATGACGAAGTTCCAGCAGTACGAACGAGTGCTATCAACTTTGTCACAGTAGGGAATGGACTTCATGTGATAAACAGGGGTATGTGGTAACAAAAAACACTATCTTCCCTCGTTAACCTAATCTCCGAATAAGAATTAAATTCTAAAGTGTAAGATGTACGAATCAAGTTCCGCATCTTCGAGGGCGGACGGGAAAAAATACATTTTCAAGCTACCTTCCTAGTTTACTTTAATAATATAATAATAAAAATGAGTGTTCGAACTGGAGCAATCTCGAACCTCCATAGCATTAAAGTATTTTGACTGGCAGTCGTCCAGCGTCATAATAATTCCGACACCCCGACAAAAAAAAGATATTTTTCTATGGGACCGCGAATCATTTAAAAAAAATCAGGGGACCGCTACGCAATTTGTTTGAAAAAGTTTGAGAAGCTCTGCATTAGCAGGTCGGTTGTCAATTGTCATAATTTACATTTGAATAGAATTATCGCATTCTAGATCTAATGACGTCATGAAGTACTTCAATTTCAATTAACATTGACACTTGCTGTCTAAAGTGCACAGATTCAAAAAACACTTAACCTCATGTTCAGCCCGTGATGACTTGAAAACTTTTCCCAATCGGTGACCCCGAAACACAGGAGCGCTTTACCTTGCAGTTGTTTACATAGTGTAAGATAGTGTTCGAACACGCATTTGTTCTCGCTAGTCGTTGTTACAGTTACTTCTTAACTCACGATTTTACAACTTCAAGTCGAAACCTTTGAATTGTTCATTTTAATTTTTTTTAATTTATCTACAGTATATTCAATTTAAGATAATGAGTTGTTAGTTGTACTGTCAGGTAAATAGGTGAAGATCTTCGGTAAACTCCCCTTCACCAGTGCACTGAAAGCTCAGCTTAACATATATCCCTAATGTGTTGTTTATTCTGTCACTTTTCTATGATACAGAGTTTTATTCATGCGAGGAATTTTGTTGTTAGCGGTCTGTTTGAAAACAAACAACGCCATTGTGTCGTGACTTTTGATTTGTGTGTGACGTCAAAATCTTTAAGTAGCGTGTCGTGCGTTGTGTGGCATTGCTGATGAAGATCTGTAATTAGGTTCAAGGTTAGATCAAGGTCAACAATAGATACATTACTATCAAGTGGCGTTGTGTATTTTAGTTGTTGTAGCTACTGAAGGATTTTCTGATCGTCTGACTATGTATGCTTTATAAATTGTTATGGCTGGGAAGCAGTGGCCGTTAAAATCGGATCCTTCCCATGTATACAGACACCTCGCTTATCACTCTAGAATCTTGATGATTTCCTTACTGCGAATTAGCTTAAAACAGGACAACTTGTATGTGGCGTGAGTGTATAAATATAATTAATTCATATATAGTAAACGAATGAGTTGGGGAGTTGAAGGCCCATTAATTAAAAAATACGTGTCCCTATTCACCTGTGGGTGTTCTCGCTTTTTTCCCTCTCACCCTCGCCATTAGATATCACGTTATTTGTGATGTAATAACAGAGAATGTCCGATTTCCATTACCTCAAAACCAAGTGCCTATTTAGATTTAATTACAGGGCGGCCAATAGCATCTCACCGTTATTAAAACCACTCGGGTGTGTCAGCTCGCGTGCTCGATAAAAATGGCGTATAAATAATTCACTTCGGAATCAAATATGTTTTTTTAAGATTACCAAATGAATAATTAAACAGTTGAATAATAAAACGATATCACTACAATAAAAGCAATTAGACCCTCGACAAAAATGGGGTGCTGGCAATGATTATGGGTACGGGTTCAGGCTATGAATAATTCAGGTTGATAATTCAGGGCAAAATGAAATTAAAAACGCGTTTCAAACGTTCACGTCTTGTTGACTACTGGTTGTTTAATCACATTAGTACGTAAAGGTTGAATGGAAATAATTGAAGACCTATGCACTGCATATTGGTCAGTTCATGTCGAGTCGATCAAGGCAGCCTTTCAAATATGCAGTGTACAGAGCATTTCCTATAGGTCTTCAATTTATCAAATTTGTTTCCGTCTTGTATCCTATGTTTTGCTCCTTTAACTTATTCACATTGAGGCACACGATGATTTATTGGTTGATCATTCTGCTCTCCGTTGATAGTTGATAGTTTTCTCTGCCTTACCTCTTCATGCGCCATCCGTATATCTGATTAGACTTCAACTTGAGGCAATTTATTGCCGAAATCCAACTGCAGTAAATACTTTTTACTGCTGAAATAACCGGTGCTTATTTCTCTATCATCGGTGTGAAAAGGGATCTAAACAGCGTCACGCGACATATTATAACCATTATCACACGCGCAGATATTTCTATACCTCTATTCTAG
Organism: Halocynthia roretzi; assembly: GCA_013436055.1. Classification (NCBI taxonomy): domain Eukaryota; kingdom Metazoa; phylum Chordata; class Ascidiacea; order Stolidobranchia; family Pyuridae; genus Halocynthia; species Halocynthia roretzi. Next base: position 34,151 of record QRAM01000389.1, read on the forward strand.
TAATACAAGAAAGTATGCATGTCCTTTCTATCCTAGTTCGTTAAGATTTGGGTTTATTGGCAGGAGGGGATCGTAACTAGAGGGTGCTTTTTCGCCGCCGAAGGACAGGTGGCGCCAAAATCGCATGGGAGGTTTGGTTGCTTCACCATTCATGTATGTCCCAAAAAAATGAAATATAGTATATAGACTGTTTACAAAAANGAATGCGCTCCATGGATACTGCTAGATATAGTTTGTGTAACAGTCGAAAAGTTGAATTATTTCGGGGCGCAAAATTCAGGTACTGTCCAATGCGCAATCAAAGATTCTACGGCCGTGCACGAGATTATTGTCATTTATTACTCCATTTTTCTCGCAGTGTTAATTCATGTGACGATTTCTCTTAGAAGTGTCACGGAATACCTTTTAATGTCACTTATCCCGAGTAAATTGAGTAAAGCTAAGTGTCATCGAATTTCCAGTGCGAATTGGAATTAATCTCTTTGCATGATGTACGACTGGATTAAAGCGCTATCAAAGCGGACAAATCAAGATAAAAACTCTATTTGCCGTCATTAATTATTGAATAAAACAAATCTATCATGCCTGAATAAAATTTGACGAATAAAGTGCTGCAGTGGGATATCGAGATTGACTAGCGTAAAGCGTTTGGCGATTGCTTTAACTGTCAGCACGATTGAGTTGTCTGGAATTCTGCCGCTCCTCGTGATAATTTGATCCTTTTCGCCGCATTTTCAGCTTTAATTTTAATCACTATTCTATGTTTATCGGGGCACACGTGGAGATCTAGATCCAAGTGATTTCTAAGGACAAAGCGAGTGTATCTTATGTAAAAAGCGAGCACTGAAATTGTGCCCATCAAGTCACGTCCGTAAATTAATAGATTATGGCACAACAGGAAAATTACAACAGCATCATTTATGCTTTCACTTACGCGAATGTTTTTCCCACAATCAGAGAGCTTGCCTGAATTTAACAGAAAGTTAGCGTCAGTGGCTTCCAGGGTACGTGTCATACATGCCAGTACATTAGGTCCAAATTTTTTTAGTGCGTAGCGCCTCTAAGGGTCTTAATCCAACCGTGGGTACACCACTGACCATGCTATCACCATGAACCACAATGAGTAGGCTTATGTCGAACTATGAGATAAAACTACGACTGATAACAAATCGGAACTTTAAAAACATTCCTCATCCTTACCTAACTGTGAACCTTAAATGTGCATGCGTTAATATCGAAGGACCACCATCGCAATACGTCCGAAGCAACTGACACCAGACACTTTAATATACTAATTCCAGTTTTCCGTAATGTCGCTATCACCCACCATTGCTTGAAATTGAGTTTGACGGTATTAATACCCTTTTGAATAAATAGTAATTGATATGATCGAAATATCTTTCGACTCGTATAAATATTTCATTGGTTTGCTTTTCAATTTGTTTTTGTCCTCCGATTTTCCGTTACTCCCTCAGGTTTTGATATATTAATTTGTTAAAATTAATATGATCGTGTTGGGGGGCGTGCAGTTTAATTAATATCGGTGCTTCGTATAGCTCAAAGCGTCATTAATATTAATCCGATGGGAATGGACGATTAATTCAACCGAAAGTTGTGGAGAAGTAGATTTGGTTGATGGCAGATACAAAAAACATGGAAGGAAAAAAATACACGTTTGCCAAACCAGGGTTGGATTGGGGTTGTGAATTTGGTTTGAGATTCAGGTCAGGGATAATGAATCGACCCCCTAACGTGGTCAGGTCTGATTTTAGGTGGCTGAGTGGGCCTGGGCCAAGGTAAATTCATGTACTTGTACAAGTTTAATACCGTTAGGCATTGTTTTTATGTCACCCGACGGGTGATCGATTTCATGACCATATGAAAAGTTTCCGAGTATCAGTTTTATAGTAGATGAATTATCTAAGTAGAAAAATTCGTAAAATTCTTACGCAAACACTTGTTAACTGCCGTAGATTGGCAGTCGGTGATAACGATCTGTTGTGAGCGGTCGTCTAACGAGGTCGTTAAGTGGGGAGGACTGTGCAAAAGGCATTGTATCTAAGCTTCAGCTCAAAACCCAAAATTAACATCAATTCCGGACTCTAACCTACACAGATAATATGTTCATTTTAATCTTCCTATTTCTAGCTATTGTAATTATAAAGATACAGTTATATTTCATAATAATAAAAAAATAGGGGTACATATTTTAAACTATCCCGGATTTTGAATATTTTCTTTATAAATACTCGGTTTGAACAACTTAAAAATAGCCACTTCTACTTCTACTGTTTCCAAAACCCTAAAGTATAATCAAATTAACTATACCACATCTGTATAATGGCAACAGCTCCAAAATTGTTCGTATTTTGTCTAATATATATAAAGCCCAATGTAATTCAGCAATGCCAGGTGGCAGTTCCTTGTTGTTGTTTTTTATTAAACAGCGCCAGCCGCTTAAGTCTACACGCACAATCCGACATTCGGCATCGCGTTTCCATAAGATTTTCTTCATTAGGCTAACAAGTTCATGAAAGATTGATAATGGACACGCCCGCTTAACAGAAGACTTCTGCCGCGGCCATGCAGGTTTTTCACCGATTTGCGCGCGCTAAATCGCGGCTAAAAACGTAGCTTTTGACTCGGGCATAAATATTTCATCGCGGCAAAAGATTTTTGAGGCGCAAAAATCCTTTTATTTAGGCCTTCATAATTCATGACAATCACGAACGACAGGCGAGGTAAAAAACATCATTTTGCTTCAGGTAATTTAAATGAACACAACAGTATTTAAACTATAAAGTGTAAAAATTCCGGAGGTGGCGCCTTTTCACAGATATTTACACTAAGTGGCAGAGAGGGTATCTTAGTATTTTGAAAACAATTCTGTTAAGGGTGATGATAAAATAGTCAATATCCATTGTTTCTTTACTTCCAGGGGCTTCTTTGTTTCTTTTTTTACGGGCAAGGGTGAAAGAAGGACTGAGATCCCCTACTTATTGTCCAATGTCCAACTTCCCCCAGTTCTCAACCACCAGTGCCGATTTTTTAGGAAGAGAGAGCGTAGACTATCGCCCTGCTAGTGCCCAGTTATTGGCTTAAGATACTATTATTCCGATATTACTGAAACGCTGGTTGGAAAATACAATCCGTTATGACAGCGTGTGGGAAAAAAGGACATTGTTAAAAATATCATACATCTTGCCGGATGCCCCCATATTTTGAGACCGCAGGCTTCAGCTTATCAAACCTATAGGTAAACTGCTTTCGGTGCTGTGATATCTTTTCAGCAACCTATGTCGAATAAATTCATTCACACGCTTAGATTTTTTGTCAAGAATTGATAACAGTTGAGTTTTCTGACAAGCCAATACAGGTAAAAGGAAATCCCTGTAAAAACAACAGGCGGATAAATTGGCTTACAAAGCGCTTGCTCTTAATAGACAAAACTTTAAATATTTATGAAGACCAGTTTGAACAAGGCCAGCGACGAGTCGTGTTTAGTGCGATTTTCGCCTAGCTTCTAATTATTTAAACTGTTCAACAAACACAGGCTGTGATTATTATCTTCTGCTACTCGGCGGTCACCAAGTTGGTTTTCGCAAAGCGCTTTCCATCCTTTCCAACTAATAAATATTAAATAAGTGGGAAAACGTCGTAAATGGAACGGGTTGTGATTTTCTACAGCAATTTATTCATATTCTCTGATATTCCATCTAATTCCAGTGACCTAACCTTTTTAAATCGCAGTATACAATAGAAAATCCTTATGCTAGATTGAATTTCGCCATTTTGTTTGTCACACTGTCAGAGACGGAGCGTCGAGTGTGAAAAGGGTGTGTTTATAATGTCGCACAACCGTTTGTTTTAGTCGTAGTTTTACATTATATAATGTTATTTTAACATGAATACTATTTCATACATAGGCTTACGGATATGTGATACACGTTGCCATGTTTGTACGCCATTTTGTTCGATATAGCGATATAGCTTTTCCATTGGTACTGTGTTTGAATGTATATATGCGTCTAGAGTCTAGACTTGGCTGGTATATCACACAAACAATTGGTAGTAGGTATAGTAATGTAGAGTATTGTAGAGTAACCCTGTATCGCAGTGACCCAGTAATGCAATGTAACCGTGTTATACCGCGATCTTTAGAGTCCATAAAATAACATTGCGAGAAAACCAGGGTAAATCGGTAAATTTTATTGCATTTGCTATTACGTGTACAGTACGGTAATAACTAAGTTCTATAAGTGGGATTTGAGGACTGATTGATGATGGCCACGGAAAAACACGAGACAGTCTTAGTAGGGGACGTAATGCCTTCAGTGGGCAACTCAGGCGTCACTGCAGCGATGTTGGTTATTTTAAATTGTGCAATAGTAACCTGATTGGTCTATCAACACCTTTCGCTGACTATAGTTATACTAAATTACAAGCTCCCAAATACTATGTCGAGAGTTTTTGAAAAAATTAAAGATTTCTAGCGTTTAACTATTAAACCAAGTGTATGCATGAATCATTGAATTACATCACAGTCGTAGTAGGGAACGTGAAGCCTTCAGTGGGCAACTCAGTCGTCACTGCAGAATTGATATTTATCTTAAATTAGGCCTTTTTTGTCTATCATCACCATTCACTGACTATAGTATTAGTAAACAACAAGCCCCCGAATACTATCTCAAGAGTTTTAAAAATCAAATTCGATTTTACACAGCACCTTTGACACCATTCAATATCCATTTTCAAAATGAGTTGAGTTGAGAACAGTTATATTTGTTATTCATTCTGACAAAATGCATCGCAATGACTCAATTTAATAATTCAGATGCAGAGTGCGCACTTTGTCTGATATCAAATGCGTCTATTCGATTCAATTAATGGAATTAAATTAAGGTTGCAAACGGCTGAATTCAAGTATTATATTCGACCCGTTCTTCACTCCTCTCCGATGTATTGTCACTTTTCAGATTGTAATCTACGATAAATGTCTCCTGACAATTTGACCTATCGTTTTACTTGCTGTTCTTACTCCTTTCCGATGTATTGTAATGTCATCATCACTCAGATGTAATGTAATTAGACTTGAATTAAAAAATACTAGTAATGTCGTACATCCTGTTCAAGAGTTAGGGAATTATAAAATGGAGAATGTTAAAGTTTAAAGGTCCGGCATACGTTTCCAGAGGAAGTCGAAGAAATATACTATACTGTACTTCCTCTATTATAAATTGACATATCTACATACATACTCTCTCCCAATATATATAAATTCAATCCAAAAGGTTGTTTTTTGGAGGTGTAATTGATTAAAGAAAAATTTAAAACCTTAATATAACAGAACAAGGAACAATAGCTGTAATTATGAAATATCAGAAAAAGCACAACAAAGTAGCTATATGGGTGAAAAGAGAGTTTCTGTGATCGAAGCGCTGACCATTCCTGACCCAAGCCATCACACGAATTTGGGTTCGAATGTGTTCGGGGGTCTGGGAAGAGAACACGTACAGACACACAGACAAACTTTCAAATATATACCTAAGATGCTTGCACAGGTCAAAAGTTTGTCTTCTTTTCGAGAACTTTCAATGACCTACATGGTTAGAACCCCGTCATCAATATGTATTTCTGAGAACAGTATTTTTCTCGATGATGTCGTCACAAAAATTAATTTTGCGAGTTCCATTTCTCGAATTGAATTATCGAAAGTGCCAATCATGATCGGAAATGATTTATCCTCAAGAATATTACACAAAAGACGAGCCAACACCATTAGAATCATTATAACGCGTCATATGACAACCTGGGGTCATTTGCAGGGAATTGCTCGAAATTGCCGTAAGTTTTGCAACGTACTTTGGACGAATCCACAAGGGCAATACTGATATAAATCCAGATAGTTATGATCCAAGATGTCCCTGCGTCACATTCTATGTCTCACTTAAAGGAGGCACCATCATGTGCGTTTTCAGAGGGTGGCAAACTATGAGTGTCTAATTTTTTGACAAGCCCTCCGATTGTGAAATAATTGCGTTAGCGAAAGCATGAAAGGTGTAGTTGTAAATTGTATGTGCTACCTTAATTTGTAAATTAAAAGATTAACTAGCTTGGCTTGTGTATCATTGAGTTTATATTATGGCAAACGTGTCTTTAAAAAGGTTTCAGATATTTGATCCAGGGTGCTGGTCGCTGTTGGCATATAAGTAACGAATCAGGCTACTTTTGAATCCCCAGCGCTATTAAAATTTGGCTGAAATAATCTTAGCAAACTTGACTTATCAATGAGAAAATAGGATTAAATACTTATTCATTTACAATATATTTACCTTTCCATGAGACTTGAAGATAAATACAGTGGACGCCGCTTAGTATGAGCACGGGTTATGGTATTAATTGGGTATCAATATTAATCAGTCCGAAAAGGTATTAATATCATATTCATATTCCTATTAATGTAATTAGCTTGTTATTGTTATCAAAATACAGTGGAATTCACTTATTATGATCGCTGACGATGTTATCTCCCAGTTATTTTTATCAGAAAGAGACTGTTCGAAAGCTATCACAATAAGCGACGTTCTGCTACATCAGATTTATCTTCTAATCTTCCATCTGCTTGACCACTATTGTTACAAATTACCTAGCTGTAGTTCTTCATTTCGCTACTTTCAGGAATGCGCAGACCGGACTACTCTTCCCACATTGTTTACACTTTCAAAAATTAATAACCTTTTCAAAGTGAGCTCTGAAATATTCATGTTTTATTATAATGGAAGGTCTTGGTAATCTCGACTGGCTTCTAACGTAGGTACATCTAACGTACGATATAATTCCACAGAATACAAAGCGTGTAGTCACACAATTACATGTTAATCCGAGACGTTAATATTTCATGTCCCGTTCCATATATTTGCTTTCTATAGAGAGCAATCATTTCAATTATTGTATTCACTCTCGCGAGCGCCATGCATTTCGATTATGTAGCGCCCAAATTTATTTCATATCATTAAACTATGGAGAACTATGGACGCACCCGTCGACATGATGGGACGAATTTTCCTTAGTTACAAAGAGAGTCTGGTTTCAAAGTCTTTTTTAATCTGCCTTGATATATCATTATATTTGTGTACCATGAATGAGATGTTAGATCCATTGGTGGATTCAGCTGGTTCTCGCGGACTACTAAATTTACAAAAGTTCACAGAAACAGTTCCTTTATTGTTTGAAATTAAAGTTTCCCTTATTCAACACAGGAGTGTAAATTTGTGAATTTCCTTATGGATTTGGAATCTGGAGAACCACTTCCTAAATTTGAATCTCACCGCTAGTTATATCCCAGTTAGAAGTAGGAACATACTGTTCCATTCTTCATCAGCATGAATTTCAAGCGGAAGTACCATAGTCGTGATGAAATGTGGGGTCGGATGCTGTGATGGCAAATAGGCAAATAAAAATTATTGACAGCACTTTAACTCGATTAAATGGTGAAAATAGACATTACAAATGATTCTCAAGAGTGAGAGAATCTCCTTGGCCTCATCTGCCTCAAAGATATGTAAATTTTCCTAAAATAGACTCTGAATGAAATTGCAATTTGCTCTATTTCCATGACGTATTATTCCTTGATACACATGTCGGCGTATTTTTCAGCAATCTAAATTGTAAATTCAATACTGAGCTTCCGTTATTACATCCCAAATATTAATGTAATTTGAAATCTATCTCAGATATCTAATGTTTTATTCACGACTCGAAATGAAATAGAGTACACAATATATCAAGTCAATTTGTCAAGCGACAGTCAAGTCCTTTAACGCAATAACTTCGCTGTGTCACTCCAGCGTAATGAAATCGAGAAAATGACTGTTTATTTTGATAGCTGCGTTTTTTAATAAAATCGAAAGATTAAATACGTAAATCATTTACACTATACATCCTGTGTAGTATATACAAACTATACTCTCTGTACAGAGAGCGGTGACGCACCAACTGGAAGTGGCTGAACAGTAAACTCTCAATGTTATTAACGTATTTATATGGTATTTACTGAACTTGACAAACTTTGTATCAATGACACACTTTATACACACTATATAAACTATATTTATTAGTTTTATCAGGTTATGTCATGGGAAATGTTATTAATTTCCACCAAATTGGACCAAAATTAATCAAAAAATGATCTGGGGAAGCGAAAATGGCCCCGATTTACCATTTTCATCGTGGGTAACAGACCCCATGCAAATTTTCCGAGCGCTGAGTCAGAAACCCTGCGAGTTATGCACAAACATATACACACACATACACAGTTTCTCCTTATTTATGAGATTATGCTTCGTTACAAAATATCCGCCTCAAATAACGGGCTTTCGCCATTCTCGCAGAAGGATCGAGGCATCCCTGTATAAGTGTAGTATCTGTATCGCCTGAAGAATGTGGTATTGGCAACACTTTTGGTATCAGTACATCTGAAGCAAGCAGAACACAGATAAGATTGTTATGGTTATCAGTCTCAGTTGATTTGTGTCAACTGCAAAGCTGTCGAATGTAACAAGTTCCCGCCTTTCCCACGCTCGTTTCCACTAAAATATTCATTCAACCAGAGATTACAATGAAAAAAAAATCAGTAAATAAACTAAACGCCGTTTTATTCGATTTGAATAATTCAAAATCTATCGGCCGATTTGCAATATTGTTCGGGCTTTCTCATAAAAACGGACTTGAATTATGCATCATTGTTTAGAGGGAATGAAATTGATGCAATTTGACAAAATTCTCAATTGGATACTGTAACTTTTTGTTCCGCTCTTGGATATGCATGATTTAGACCAGATAACATCATATATTGTTGGGCTTGTCCGGGTGAGCCAGCTCTTAGATATATATCCTGGTTCTTAGTTTAAAAAGGGACTTCCGTGCAAAATTTGATAAAAATGACGACATTGTTTTGAGGCAAACTTTCAAGCTCAATATCTGAATCAGTAATACTGTGTATCCCCGATACTGCGCAAATTCGGATGTAACAGTATTTAAACGCTAATAATATTACGTACCCCGATTTAACACGTTGGATCTCTCTCAGCAGTTAAACGCTAGAAAGCATGTCTCGTGATTTGTGTTTTTCGGAAGACATCATCAACCAGTCCTTAAATCCAACCTACCGAACTTAGACATTAAAGTATATTGTAAACTTCACGAACGTTTTAAACACCTTTTAACGTGACCTCGTGACCCCTGTCATTTAATGAACCTCAACAATCGCGTTATAAGGAAGTTGGACTGTGCTGACTGTGCTGACTGTGCTGTATAATTATTGCAAGACTGTCTTTCCGCTTACGGATCAAAAGCGAGAGGGCAAAAGTGCATCAGCTTCAATAAAATTAAGCCTTCACTCCAATCGAAATTAATTTCACTATATTTAATACATCTCGATATATCATATATCATTTCAATTGCATTTGGCGTGTTCGTCTTCATTTCAATTCGCTGCATTAAAATTTAATTAGTTTGAGATCATTTGTTACAAACGAATTGAATTCAACTTTCATTTTGGGAAGCGAGAGGTCAGAGAGTCTACAAGGAGACAAGGGCCAGGCGAAATACTTCGACCTAACCGTAGTTCATGCAAGAGATCGTAAAAATTTGCTGAGAAATAGTGACGTTGTTCCAATACAAACAAACCCTCGCGCTTATGTAGAGATAAGGAAACAACTGTTGTACCGATATCGTTAGAATTTATTTGAAGAAATGAACTACAATGACATTAGGACGACAAATACAGCAATGTACGAACGAAAAATAAAGGCTTCTAGATTTAGCTCAAAGGCGAATAGACGAAAGCTTAAATTATACAGGAACATTTCAAATTCGGAATAAATTAAACAATGATGATGACATTTGACATTCGAACTTTGACCCATCACTTGATTCCGTGCTGCGCTTCTTTGTGACGTCGAAGGTCGACTTTGCGTTGAAAGGAACGATCGCAAAGTCCGCAAGCAAAGGGTTTATAACCGGTGTGCTTTCGCATGTGGGTTATGAGATTGGAACTTTGGCTGAAGGCTTTACTGCAGATGCGGCATTTGTGGGGTTTTTCACCTAGAACGAGAAATATGTATTTAGGATTATCCCCGTGTCATGTGTTGAATAATTTCAATCAAATGCATCATTTTAACTATTGTAAATCTTCTAATTGGACCTAAACATTTTATGGTCAGTTATGGTTAGGTTAGGCGAGTCGTATTTTTGTCCTCAGCTGGTTCAAGAAAATTCCCTCTAATATCTAAAGAGATAAAAATTATCTTCCTATAGTGTTTCATTTAATTATGCTAAGCTAAGGGGTGTTTAGCATTGTTAAGGATGGTACAAAAGGTTGAGCGCATTTTTAGTTGTATCAAATTACTAGCAAGAGCGACCCTTTAGCGGAAATGATCGTATATATTCGGATTTTTAATTTGGATGCTAGAGGCGGTAAAGCTGTCCTTGATAGAATTTCCTCCCCTTCGGACTCTGTTTTTTTTATTCATTCATTATTCTGGGATGCATCTCTACCTCCGTGCTAAATTTGATAAAGATCTATTGAGAAATGGCCACGTTGTTTCAAGACAAACGAACCTCAGCTATTATTACGATATATATAGATATATAGATGTAATGAATCTACCTGTATGTATAAATGTATGTTTTTTCATATCCGATTTCTGATGAAAGCGTTTCCCGCAGTAGGGACAGGGGAACGGTCGAGTATCGCTATGTATAAGCAGATGAGTAGATAACGTTGATGAACGTTTGAAATTCTTATGACATATATGACACTTGAAAGCCTGAAAAAAATACGTCATAAAATTACGATGTAAATATATTTCGTGTCGTGATGGAATTCGAATTTATTAGAAACAGGTTTTCTTTGTCGATGGATATGATATGCGGCTGATAATGCATTGGATAAGGGAGAACTTTAATTATAAAACAATTTAAGAACTGGTTCTTCAAAGTTTTATAATTTTAATAACCGGTTCAAACGAGTTGATCCCACCACTGATTACGTCATGGATTACTACCGGTGTAAATAAATAAACCAGTAAATGGGGGAAAAACTGAATTAACATAAGCGTACCCGTTCCTTTCCGTGGGTGGATCTATGCTGACCCAGGGATGTTGCGTGACTGAACGATTTCTGGCAAACGTCGCAATTGTACAGCTGACGTCCGGCATGTGCGCGCCTATTGTGCATCTGTGATGTCATAGACAGAATTCTTACTTATTTGATATTATACATGTGTAATGTTTTTACTATAGAAATCTAACTTTCAAGGATGTAACTAGTCCTGCTTGCGAGTTTATAATGTATATTAGTATTAAATGAAAGTTAGTGATTTAAATATAGTAAAAGACTGTTACTTCGATGTTAAGGAGACCAGGCAAATTAGCCGTTGTTCAAGCTACATTTCAACAAGGATTTTGCCAGGGCTAATCAGATCAGTTCGAGCTATGCGATGTCGAGGTAACGAGCTCACACTGTTTTAATAACCTTGCACTATAATCGTAAAATTTTAAGAAAGTGGTCACTGGAAAACAATATTGAGAACCTCTTGTCTAGGCCTAAGGTATCTGAAAACCCTTTCTTTGTAAAAAATAAAAGTACAAATTTGATATCTTTACCTCGAGCGCATTTCCACTTGGAAAAGACTTTTCGCAATCCGAACACGATGCTAACGTACTCGTGATGTCATGAATCGGTGACGTCAATGCCGCATTATCATTCGTTGGTGACGTAGCTTGTGATATGATGTTCTGGATCGCTAAGTTGTGCGTTCTCATTGCCATCTGTGACGTAAAATTCAATTGTGATGTCATTGCCAGCCTGGCTCGTAGCTCTTCCAATGGTTGGATTCGTTGGGATAGGGGATTGGTTTGGTGGTTGTGAGGGAATACGCCACAGTTGAGCATAGGTGCCGGTCCGTATGCCACTGCAGCAGCAGCAGCTGCGGAATACATCGGGAAGTTTCGGAACAGTGACGTAATACCGTCTTCACAAGACATCATATCCCTTGATTCGACTGAAAAATAGGATGAAGGGTTGAATCAGTGGTTATCAATCGGTCCGCGTTAATTTTCGGTCCGCAAAAGAGACATGGTCATTTGTATACTTCAATTATAAAGCGACAAGCCGTAACCAAACAAGTTTTGTATATGTTCTCAACGAAAATTGAAACGAATCGAAACATGCTAACAAACTCATTATGATTACAAAGGCATTATGAGCAACTTTCCACGCTTGAGTGCATCTTATCTTTCGTAGTTTCTCTATCGAATTACGCTTATACTGTTGTATTATCATAAAAACAACCTAACTAGACAAAATGGTTTTGCAACAATCATATTTCTGTTGTTTGATGTGTGAGTTGCCACCATTTGCCGTCTTACTTTCGGTTTCGGTTACTGCTAATAATAACCACGTTTTATTTTACTGGTCCGCACAGCTTTTTTTTCAACGTTTACCTGTCCGCGAGCATAAAAAGGTTGAGAACCACTGGGTTAAAAGACATCTCAGTTATAACTCTATCTCTATCGTTCTTTAATATTTAAGAAGTCTTAATTCTTAGAAATAGTTTAAAAAAATTAACTTACTATATAATACAGCGGTACAATATTGATATAACTTACTGTTGTGCGAAGTTTGATCCGCAAAACGTTGCTGTATTAGAGCATGAGCATATGCAGCAGGGTAACACATCGGTGGTAGCCTCAGGTACTGTTCTGTAGCCATTTTACCTAGAATAAGATGCGGGATGTCGTTAACTCAACGTCAAGGTGTCAGCTAACTAGCTGAATTAATGGTTCCCGCCCCGTAATGGTTCCCGCCCCGTAATGGTTCCCATCCCCTGTCTTAGGAAACTTTTAGTAAAAATTTGGCTGCGTACCTGCAGCAACATACATTTTGGGAAATACTGATGTAAATCAACTTCCCAATAGTAGAAATGTCTCGTATAGGTCAATGATGGTCAAGAGCTATGTCAAAAAACGAGAAAAATATAATTTTATTTTACCAAACATTTGCCACGACAAATCGTTAGTTGGTGGAAATGTTGATATTCGTCTTGTGCTAAGGTCGAGTCCGTTCTGGCTTTGAAAACTCGCTGCGAAATCTAAATGATTCATATTGTTATGAGATACTTTCAAGGACAATTTGTTTGGATATACAGTTTGGATATATACTGGTTTTGTCATTAATTGGTTCCTGGGAGTAAACAAGACACGAAAACGAAACGAAAACACAGAAAATCAAAGTAGTATTTCCCAGTGACCATGATCACTGGTATAATTAACATTTACTACAAAACTAGCGCAAAAAAAATTAGCAGAAATTAGTAAATGTCTTCAGAGACAAAATTGCACTGTGTGCAAGATCGGAACATGTGTTGAGCAACGACGAACACCAGAATCTCTAGTGCAATTGAACTAGGGAAAATTAAGCAGGAAAACTAGCCAAGATCCACTGTATTGAGTGGAGAAATAGAACAATACAAAATTGGAGGAAATAGAAATTTCTAATTATTAGTCCAATCAAACCTTGTAAGTGTATGCACTTATTTTGATTATCTTCCCCGTTATCCTCAATTTACCTACCCCTGAACAAGCCCATTGAGAGAGGGTGTTGGAATACCGATGTATATAGTATGCTACTTACCTTTAGAAGAAGCTAGAGCTTCGACCGGAGGTCTCCAGAAGTCTTGAGGCGGCGTCATGATCGGCTTGTAGATGTTTTTCCCAAATTTGGGCGAATCGGTCCCTTCCAGATATCGTGATGAATTTATTTGGTTTATAAATTGATCGCATTTTGCACTCGTCCACATATTTTGTCGCAACGCTTTTGATGTTGACGTCATTTCTTTCCACCGGTGGTGCAGTGTGACGTTTATGTCGGCTATTGAGTCGGGGCAGTTTTTAATAGAACCAGTTATAGGAAGTCTTGCGTTCTGATTTGAACTATGATCTTTTGAACTATGAACTTGACAGTCATCCAACTTTTCTTTTTTAGGAACGAGTGCGCTTTCTCTTTCTCCCTTCGGCATTTCGAGGTGTTTCTTGCTTTTACCGTCTTCGTGAGAACTTTCTTTCGGCAAAGTTCGATCGACTGCCCCGAGGTTCCCATCGCCACATCCCGGCATCGCCTCCGATATTGACATTCTCTTCAATTTCCCCTCCGACGTAAGTTCGATTGCTGGTGGTTTCACACTTAAACATAACGGCTGAGTTTGTTCAGGTAATGACGTAACATGTTCATTACGTAACGGTGCTATGACGTCAATGAGAGTTTGAGATGCCATATGAAATTATTTGGATTTTTATTCTTGACATTAATACAGTATATCTGATATAAGATGATAGGTATCTAAAAAAGTAAAGTTTACTATTTTAAAACTCTTAAATTAGACTAACTTTAATCTGGTGCTGCTTATTAAAACCCTTTTATAAATATGTAATATCTGTTTCGCGAGCCCACGGTGAAATGAGTGACAATCGTCCCTGTAAATATTTCAAAAAAAGTTTTTTAACTAATTTGTAAAGACACGTACCAATACCAAATATATTTCCAACCATTACAAATATAACTTGGCCGTCTAGAGCCGCGGTGAAATTTTGGATCACTTGCATATACTTACAGCTTTACGCGTGTGGATAAGGTAGGGGTGACGACTTACACTGCCTACTGCAGAAGTACATTCATTTCCCCCCCTAACAAATTCGTATCGGACGTCACTGGATACTTGCTTCTTTCACTCGTGTGCAATTATCACAATCTCCGCCAAAATTAAAGAATATGGTTTAAGTAACTGATAAGAGGAAATAGAAAAAACTTGGGATGGATATAGGAAGACCTTTATGATGTAATACGATATTGTATTTCTGGCCTTTACCATTTGATTAAATAATAATCTGCAATTCCGTGGTGAACCGTGCTTAAACAGTTAGTAAGAAGTCACTGAAAAATATACTTTCCTTCGTTAATATTCGTTAAAACCATGAATTTTACCAACACTCTCCGGCTCCTAACTGTAGACCCTTGCGGGCACTGTACTTTGCAGATTCCTATGAATCACTGTATGAACCTTACTGGAAGTTGAATTTTTTAAGGTGCGAAATATTCCAAAATTAACAACTAGAATTATTTACTTTAGTTTTTGACTCGTTTGACTAGTTTGATCACGCCTAACACACGAATATATATATACACTCTTATACTGAAATATAGTATCTACAACCTATCAAGCGCTAGCATCGTGATATACGGTGTACAACTACATTATACAGTATTAACTACAGTATTATTTTACACCTTCGGGAATTTAAAATATTCTCGATTTCAGTAAATCTGCAGCATACAAAATAATTTTGTCAGCAGTAGCTGTTTATACTTGATTAGAGTCGATCTTTACTAAAAGACGATGTCAAAGAACAGATAAAAATCCGATGAAGTCTTTCGCTTTTTTTCAGAACTGAATTGACCATAAGTCTAGTTGTTAATTCTGGAATACTTTTCAGGAAAAAAAAAATCGATTTTTACTTCAAGTCAGTTGTATAAAAAAATTCGGTTTTTGTCTTTGATTTCACCTCGTCCTTTAGTCAAATATATCCAGCATATCAATCTTTATATTCGACTGCGCTTTTACAATTTTTCTTTTTCGCCGAAGGATGCTTCTACAACGAGCATACGAGAGCAAATGAAGTCATATCCGATCGGTCCTCTCTCCCAGTTAACGGAGGGAAAAAACGGAAGATGCCCAACAGATGTCGAAGGAGCAAGTCGTATGGAAGTGAACGTTTTCAAATACCTTCAATGTTATGACAGAAATAATCTAAAAACGGTGATATTGTGTTCAAACAAGACAGCATATTGTGCACAAGTGGCCAAGGCCGCAGAGTGGCGCTCAAGGTAAATAAATGCCATATTTTTCACTGCGGAATTTGCGCTGAATAATCACTAACTTGATGTTTTTGAAGGTGATTACGGTTAATTTCTCGTCTACCAGCTTGAAAAGAAAACAATAGCGCATATGGCTGATACAAATAAGACCCGAAGAATGCAAATTATTACGGCTGTGTATGTATGTATAATATGTTATTCATTTCGTCACCTCTTGAAAATTTCAATATCTTTTATTGTCGTGAGGGAGGTATCTCGAAATGCTATATATCAGAATATCAAGGACAATAATGTCATCTGCTAGCTAAATCCTGACTGTAATAGTCCACATTCGACTTTAAAACACCGGATGATGCAAAGGACCACATATTTTCCCCAGAGAATGAGAGTAAACGGGATAATTTAGGTGATATAAAAAATCTTCAAATTTGAATCGAATTTGAACTGTCTTATATCTTCCTATAAATTTTAACCACAATGAATGAATTTTAGAGATAGACGTACTTAGGCAAGAATTAAACTCGAATACTAGATAAATGAGTAGGGGTGGTATACAGACTTTATATTTTCTATATACAACTCCCTCCATATATATATACCGTATTTCCCGTCTCATAAGACTCACTCTTTCTCCTGAAAAATGACCCTAAAAATTACCGTGCGTCTTACCACTGTAAGGTCACGATGTAGAGAGATCTTCGTGTTCAGCTTTTTTTTTGTCCAAAAAAATACCTAGGTAATAATTATAGGGTGTGTCGTACCACTTGTAACGTCTTTTGAGACGGGAAATACGGTACTAGCGAAGCTATCCGGGGGAGGCCGTTAACGGAATAAGTGTAAGTGTCCCGTCAAAGTGGAAAAAATTGCCCTGGGGACGCGATGATAACTCCTAACCGGGACTAACCTATGCAAATTTTCGGACCGCTCGGTCAAGAACCCTAGGATGTACAAATATACAGTCAGACATACAGACTTTATATTCGAAACATATATATGGAATAACACAGCTGAGAGTGGTAAAGGCAACGAACCTTCGGCTAAAAAAGACTTTGTCTCATAACAATTACATATGATATAGTAAATTCCCTTCTTGAACGACCACTATATATTCGTATTAGAAATAGCCTTTCGCTGCACAAAATATTCATATTTGGTACTTAAACAATTTTTTTGGAAAATATCGAAATACTGTTAGTAAATCTAATAAGCTTATAATCTACATTTTCAGTATTTTCAATATTGGATATCACTACACTTTTCGGTATACTTAAAACTTGTCTATCCTTAGCCGGATGAATTGAACACTCCAACTTTAAGAGACACTCGGCACTAATAATATACTTGTTCGGGAAAGACAAGACTAAACTGTTTATAGGAGAGAAAACGCTATCGGTCTGAGGAGCCATTTTATATTTAGTTACATGCGATACGTCGCTCTGCCTTGTCTAGATATTGTTTGGGTTTTACAAGTTCTCGAAAAGAAGAAAAAAATGAATCTAGGTAGTATTTTGGACCACTACAGCAATATTGTTGATACTGGTGCCACTATGCTATACATAGTATCTCATTTTGAGATGATTTGACTCAGGGTTATAATGTCTTCATTGAATAATAAAGTTCTTTCAAATTTTACTTGCCAACTTGCCCATATGTAGTGTTTCCATGTTTGGTTTCAGGATAATTTTAATTAATTTTAGTAATCTCGAGTTCTCAAATAGGACTGGTATATCCCAAAGTATCGCCCAGCACTATCAGCCTTGCCTACTTATTCCTGCTATGTCAAAGTATTCGGCCTCTATATTCCCAACAGTCAATACTGTAATATTTTTTCTTTTTTCATACTCGTGTTTCCGTTATAATCTGAATTATATGTAGTATTTAATAGACTGAACATCCCTTGCGGACTTCTACCTTAAAAATTGTGGCAATGTATTTTCGAAGATTTTTTGCACTCTATCGCCACCTAGCGGTTAACGCTCATCCAATAACTAAGTCATACATTCGCCACGCGGTCGGATTAGCCTATGTGACGTAACTTACGGGCACGTCATTAGAGAACGGAATAAATCCGGACCGGGGAACAATACGTTGTAGGGATGTGTGATGTCATAATTTACACTCAGGGTGTAGTTTAATTTGTTAATTGCACAATATCGATACAGTACAGCCCGTCGCGGATGTTCATAAAATGACATCGCGAAATACAACGTTCATTAATATCTAAGTTCGGTAAGCGGGATTCAAGGGCCTGTTGATGACTGGCTGTCTAAAAACACGAGACGCGAGGCAGGCTTGTGTTTAACTCAATCCGAATTTGCTTTAAATTGAGGCATGTAATATCGAAGTTACACTGTAGCCTCCTCAAAAATGATTGCTGATGTATATGTGCATGTCTTGAAGATAATCTTTTCTGACTAATTTAGCTTCAGACTGATTGTCACGCGTTCACATAATTGGGTGAGAAAGAGAGAAAAATTCGGTCGTGATTACTTATTTCCTCGTATTCGCGTTTAAGTCTTGCCGGGGTTAGGACGTTAGACACAGCATCTGTAGCAATAAGTGTAGAGATGTTACAAAAGTGATAACTTATTGTTTTGGGCTTTGGTTGGATTGTCAACAGATGGAGTTACAAATAGGTAGGTAAAAACATATAAGTTAGTTAGATTTATGTGTTAAAATTAGCGTGTAACGTCTAGTCTAAGATGTTGTATAGGGAGCAGGTTTGACTTCCAGCAGCTCTAGACTAACGGGGAACACGCTGTGTACTGGTTTAGTAGTGTGGTTCCGTGTAAACCGGGCTACTAATGTGTTGCTATGTTACACCATGATCCTGTGTTTGTGATCATTTGAGTGCAATTAACAACAGCTTTTTTCATGACTGTTTTATGTCGTTCAACCATGCTCTACCACGTTGCCTTGTGTAATATTTGAAACAAGGTGTAAACTAAAGTAATATTGAGCATATGCAACATTAAAAATATACACTTCTTCTCATATAAACGCGAATAAATTTTATCACTTCGTAAATTGATTTAGAAATGTACAAGCAGTGGTCTATCTCATTTTAAAATCAACCCTGTCCGGGAACCACGTCCTATATTGATATGACGTAATTATTACTTATCTCAAATATTCTCTCAAAATGACTTAACGAGACTTGTATCTGTAAACAAGTGTAATGTAATGTTTAGTTTTTAAAAGGAAATATATATTATACCTTATTGAGAAACTATTTAAACAAGTAATAACAGATGGAGGTAACCAAACATGAAGCATATGTATCCCCGATATATCATCAAGGTTTTGTCGTATATTTTTCTTGTTATCACATATGTATGAACATATGGGCCCGTAGCTTGTGTGGTTAATCTTGTATAGAGAATTTTTTTTCTAATTCCGTGTTAGTATGTGGCTCATAGCACTGTGCTTTTACCTAATAATTTACAAAAGTTACCTATCTGACAATCCTAGTACGTATCACCCGTGATATTCCACACATAACGACATATTGAAAAACTGAAAAAAATCCTATTTTCTCAATGCGAGTTCTGACTGCTGATTGCCACCTCCTAGAAGTGGCGCACGGACACGTGTCATACCTACCATATCTAAGGTACGCCATGCCATGATAACATCATAAAGCACGGAAATAAGTAAAGGTTTTTGGGAACTATCAGATAAAACTGACCCTGGGTGAAAACAAACTTTCGGCCATTTTTCATACTTTGAAAAGGCAACTTCGTAAACCATAAATGTGCTCGCGTCAATATCGAGAATCAGTTTTACTTGACAGTACTGAGTTATGGAAACCATTGGGTTATTCGATACTAGAGATATTATAGCTGTGCGACATTTTAAAGTACTTTATTGCTCAATTTCGTTGTAAATTTAATAGATAATGTTTGATAGCAAATTTGGAATAGCTATGATGAATCTACGAGATCTATGATAAAATTTCAAGTTTATTGAGGGAATTGATAGCACATTATAAAGTCTTTCCTCCCTAAGGCCCATAATTCGTCCCTGATCTACCATCACCTCATTCGGAGGGAAATATGCAAGCAGTCCATAGCCATAACCCTAATGAAACATAACTCGGTAACGGAAAGGCAATACTTCTCAACCGGTACCCCATTTTTCCATTGAATAAAAGATGTTTGCATGTTCGTAAAATAGTTTACACATTCTTGGTCATGTAGTATCAAAACACTTCTCTGGGCTCAGGTATTATATATATGATGTTAATGACCTTTAAGATTTATGAGCAGACTTTCTTCGGAGCAAAACACTCGTTACTTCATAACTTAAAAGAGTCCTCTTGTAACAGTGGGTTTAAATACAAACCATACTTTTTAGCATTTATATATTTTATTGTTACCTGAATTACAATTAAAAATTGCACTTTCGCAAACACAATTCAAAACCAGGAAATGAAAAATAATGGAGAACTCTCTATATTTGTTCAGATATCATCGATATATTTATATATATATATAATTTATATAAACAAGAAACTATTGCTCCATTGGAAGAAGGCACTAGAGAAATAATTCGAACTAAAGTTTGAGTTCAAACTGTCATTGTTCGATGAAAAGAAATTCAAGAAAAAAAGAAATTCAACATTGGACAATTATTTCAATATAATATAAGTGAGTGATGTTATTAACTCGTTTCTAATGATAAATAACAGCTCCTCACTTAACGTCGGAGATAGGTTCTTGGAAAGTGCTACGACGTTAAATGAAACCAATTATTTTTAATACAGTTTTAAATTTTTATTTCTACAATGAAACGACTTTATTAGAGGACCTGCTGTTCGTGTTATAACAACCTTGAAGAGATGGTAACAAAATATCCATTCCAAATTCTATTTCATTAATTAGAAATTTGGGTTTGTTATCAGATTTACAATCGTCACCAACAAAAAAATCTAAGTTGGAAATCCAATTGAAGAATCAAGTTTAGCTAAAGGAATGATTTAAGTAAATCAATGCTACTTCACTATAAGAAGCAATAATTCATTACTCCAAATATTCATGTAACAGGGTTTTAGAAATACCACTCAAAATGGGATTCAAAAGACGCAATTTCGAATAAAACTCTATAATGATTCTATTGGCTAACTACAACAACCTATAATTGGAATCTTTTTATACCAGATTGAAAAAATAGTTCATTAAAATCTAGCATGTTTATCGATAGCATATTCAGTAAAAATCATCTATCGCATCACAGAAGCGATTTTAAGCTACAAGGCACGATAATAATAATAAGAAGAAATAACGATAAAATTCATCATAAATTATTGAAAGAAAAGGATCAACAATGGAAGACGTTGATTTTGTTGCAAAACAAGAGAAAAAATTAAGCATAAACACTTCATGAAGAATTGAGTATCGATAAAAAACAAGATAATGAAAAAAATGACATGAATTTGCTGATACCGTGAGAGCTTAAGATATTTTCAATGGAGCTTCATTTGTATCAGATTTTAATTGTTCCTAAACTTGGGTAACCATCATTGATTACCATTTACTTAAATGGAGATATGAATTTGCATTAGGAAGAGATATTCTAATCAATCAATGCTTTTAATATATCAGTAATAGCGTGATTCATTGCAGCACTGACACTGCTGTTTTAGACCCATTTTGACCCTCTTTGGACCCCATTGGTAGTGTCACAATGAAAACAAAATGGGAATGTGTGTTATATAATATATAGGAATTATTTATTGTTACAGTAATATTTCTTGGATTGAATGAAGCTTGGGGATATCCAGTGAATACCTCTGAAGGCTAAGGCTAAGAAAGCTACTAGTTAGTTTGGAACTTGATGCAAGCTAATTCAAGCGGTATGTACAAAGAGGCATAGTACGTATTCTTTTACCCCTGTGATTTAAGGACACGATAAGAAATGAAAAGTTGGGAAAAATACTGAAATCTTTAGCTTTTACTCCCCTGACCGATCCCATAAAGACTGTTTCAAGCATTTCAATGTAAAGGGGAAAATTTTTGACATGCTCGAAAACTTTTGGTATTGAAGTATCGTTTTTATGCTTTACCATGTTGTCAGAAACATTATTTATGATTAGTTCTATATCCACTGCAATATCCACCCTCACTATTTTTTACCCAAAATAGGGAAATATGTTTGGAAGATTTAAAGATTCTTTATGTAAGGCACACATTGACGTAGGCCAGTTTAAGGATAACAGTGCAATATATACAAGCATACAATATCATAGATTGTCATTTAGCGACGATAAAAGCAGTGGAATATATCAAAATAGAAAGCTCTATTTACAAGGGTTCATCTTTGATCATTTTGAATATATCTGTAGTTCTTCACAAATCTTAAATATTACATAGTACCACTGAAAGCTGGATTCACTTGACCTTCATTTTGATTGACATCTGTTCCTACATTGTCATTACTTTCCGTTCTAGAAGCGATATAGTGTTTAAGTTCAATTTCAACTATCTTAACATGCAAATATTGGGAATATGTATGTCAGGGGTGGCTACAGTGCATCGGATGATTAATTAGAAATGGGATCCATAATGCAATTTATATATAGAGAATAAATGTATCGTTATATTAGACCAATGTTA
This sequence comes from Halocynthia roretzi, assembly GCA_013436055.1. Taxonomy (NCBI): domain Eukaryota; kingdom Metazoa; phylum Chordata; class Ascidiacea; order Stolidobranchia; family Pyuridae; genus Halocynthia; species Halocynthia roretzi. The sequence continues at coordinate 56,699 of QRAM01000389.1, forward strand.
CTTGTACTTTTTAATTACATGTATCACTACTAGTAAGTACTAGATCCCAGTAACACTATTTCATAATCTTAAATAAACTTACGTCTGGGAGGCGTCTAGATCGATGGAAACGAAATTCGGTGAGATTGCACCATGTTTCCTTTCTACCTCTGTATTATTACAGTTGTTACTGTTACCAGATCCAGATCTGCCTCTTTCTGACATTTCAACCTCCGTCTGACCTTTGTTAGTCTTGAATAAATGCATGTACTATTAGCTTGGACAATTTGAATGTGGGTATATCCACAAGGCATATTAGGCATATCATGCATCCCAGTTTACAATTAAATGTCCTGAATTTAAATGAAAAGGCAAGAAAATTTACTGATTTTGTATTGCAATATGTCCAATGCCATCTACCCTCTCTTCGCAGTTCTTATTTCCTACATTGTAATATTTCATGACATTTGGTTATCGCAAAATGATTACAGTTATATATATAAAGAGATCGAAACATGCAAACCTTTAAATTTGGGGTTCACTGATAGGTTTGGCCTAGGGCCTGGAGCACAAGTAGGGAAATCCTTCAGATCAATAGGTCATAGCTTATCATAACTGTGATATATTTATCAAACTCTCACGATTAATTAAAAAGTGACAGTCCTGCGTTTGGTATAATTAAGTAAATATTAATAATTTTTATTAAGTATTACGTTTTTCTTTTTAGACAACGACAGTCGACGGAGGCTTCTTCGCAGGATTCCAGCTTTCTGTGGGGCTAATTGTCAATCGGCTTCTTCCTGGACCGTCAGATTGTGGAGGTCGCTCAAGAAATCCATCGGTGTTGTGATATGGGTCGAACCTGTGGAGAAGTTCAAAGGTCAGTATCATATTCAACTTTTGGGTTGTGGATGGTATGTTGTAATGCACAATTGCAGTATAGCGAGTCCTTGAATAAAGTTACTTAGTTATAACATTGAAAAGAAAACAACGTAAAATGATATGCGACGGATAATGGATTATTAAATCGTAATAACCTGGGAGTAATAAGCTATAAACTCATAACTGTTTCATTATAAACCTCACATTTACACTATATACTGTTGGCCCTTTATTTTCGAGACTATTTATTTCGAAAAATCCAGGCAAAATCCTAATAATCACTGAGTTTTGAACATACTGCCATCTGTCAGAAACCACAGTAAGTTATGAAGTATCTGCTAGAAGGCATTTACATCTCTATGTTTTTGCACTGTCCTTACACTATCTATATATATGTATATTTACTGCTGTGGAATTTTTCAGTTAAATTTGGGGCTATCGGAAATTCAGATTTTTGCACTTCCCTGACACGTAGCTCTCTCTCTAATAGTCTGGAAAATCTATGGTAAATCGAGGTGTTGGATAAAAAAGCTTGGCTCAATTACTAGTGTGTAAAAATACTAGAATTACTATTAGATATTTTATTACAAAACTTCATCTCCTTCCTTGCTCTTTTCTCACTCCCAGACCATAAGAAATAACTCGTTCACTTTACAATTATAACTCACTTATTTATTAATTAAGGTATGGAATACTAATATTTTTCTCTGCTATTTCTTATCATAATTTTATAAATAAGTAAAGGCTAAGTTGCTACCTCAGCTCTGTGAACTTTCTTGCCATACAACATTTCTAAATCAACATCAATCACTTCCCTGGTAACATAGAATTAAGTACAGTACATTTATTACAGTTATAAACCCATAACACTACTCACAATGACAACTTGGTTATAAAATAGAGAACAACGGGAATGATTAACAGATATACATCACATTTATACGATCTAGTCATATTGACAGAAAAGAAATCGTGTGAGAAACATGCAGACAATTTGCCTCGCTACAGAATATCTAACCAATCTAAGTTTTTTACAATTTTTTCCAAATTACAATTTTTATATCAAACATCACAAGAAGTCTAAGTTTTTCCAAGCAATTTCCAAAAATATTACAGACACTATTTAATGGAATTTAACCAGTGGTGGGCCGGTTCGTGCCGGTCACTAACATTACAAAAGTCTGCAGAATTGTTATAATTATAACTGCATTGTTAGTTTTCCATTATTCAGCGCATTATTAGCTGCATATTTTTCATTTATTAATCACATGGACAAACAGAATAGGGATGCAAAGTAGAAGAGAACCTGTTTCCTGCAAAATTTGAGCCCGCCACTGGATTAATCTTTTATAAAACACCATAATATGAAAGTATATCAGAAACCAAAATAAAGCTACCCAATAAACAACTATAACTTACAGAATACAACTTAAACTAGGTTCGCTTCAAACAGAGAAACAATACTGCACAACCCTGGTTATTAGGCCATGGTTAAGGTCCCTAAAATTACATCACGAAAAATCCGTCGAAAGAAGTCATTTCAATCGTTAAATTTTATGGGAACCGCACATAGTTTATAACGTTTAATAATGTCTAATTTCGGTAAGTGGGACTTGAGGCCGAGTTGATGACGTCCACAGACAAACACAAAGGGCGGTCTAATCACGTTATAACTGAATTCATGTTTAAACGTGGCGTATAATATCAGAGTTACACTGTCTATCTCCAGCTGATATTTTAGGCTGTCACTTGCACATTATAAAAGAACACTGAATTGAAAATATTAGTCTTCATATAAAGCTTTCTTAATTCTTTCCAAACTGAGTTCCCCCTCTCTCTCTCTCCTAATCCAAAAGATGATATCGAACTGCTCTTGTAAGACTCCTCACATCATGCAAAAATGACATGGGCGTCGACATGTGACTTGACCCTGTTGGGAGTCGATAAATTGTGAATAAGTTTAAGAGAATGATGAAATTATGTGCGACAGACATGAAAAATTGTCCAATGAAGCATATGCAACATGCAATGACGTGACACAAGGTAAATAACAGATGGGTTTTCCCAAAGACAATCAAAAAACAAAAAAGACATTCCGTTATAACAGACACAGAGTTTACGACACAGAAACATACCACCGTTCCATATTTCATCCGTAGATAAATGAGTGAGCAATAAAAATAGATATGGTTAGAAATTCTATCAAAATAACCCTGTTTGCACTGGTTATATACACTAGTGTTAATTATATTGTATATTCTCCAGCATAAGTTTATCTGGAGTATAGGGAGGTTAAATTGGAGATGAAAATCCAAGTGAACAAGTCTCGACTTTTTTTCATAAATGACTTGACTTTAAGTCAGGTTCTCAATTTTGGAGTATTTATCAAGTGAAAAAACCCGAGTCGAGTGAACCCTGAGTCAAGTATGAAGTTATTCCGAGTTGATTAATAAACTATGCATAATAACTGGAATCCCTTTATTAATATATCAAAATTTCTCATTCTGTAAATGTTATTTCTACAACTGTGTTACATATCTATTATATATAATGTTAATGGACGATAGATGTTCAAATGTTAACTGTTTTCAAATCGTAGAAATTATCGAGTGTATTTTTACTGTCAATTTTTACCAACTTTTTATCTCGAGATCCTCCCGTTCACTATTGTATTAAGGAAGGAATTCTTCTTACGAAAATATAAAAATTCATAAAATTGAACTGACCAATCAAAACCTCCCATTTGTCTCCCTTCGCTCTGAAATCGTTCGTGACCTCGTAAGCGCTGCGANAGACAATTACAAATTACAATTTTTAATATCAAACACGACGAGAAGTCTTTAAGTTTTTCCAAGCAAATTCATAAAATATTACAGACACTATTTAATGGAATTCAACCAGTGGTGGGCTGGTCACTAAAATTACAAAAGTCTGCAGAGTTGTTATAGTTTTAACTGAATTGTTTGTTTCCCATTATTCAGTTGCATTATTAGCTGCATATTTTTCATTTATTAATCACATGGACAAACAGAATCTTTTATAAAACACCATAATATGAAAGTATATCAGAAACCAAAATAAAGCTACCCAATAAACAACTATAACTTACAGAATACAACTTAAACTATGTTCGCTTCAAACAGAGAAACAATACTGCACAACCCTGGTTATTAGGCCATGGTTAAGGTCCCTAAAATTACATCACGAAAAAAGCGTCGAAAGAAGTCATTTCAATCGTTAAATTTTATGGGAACCGCACATAGTTTATAACGTTTAATAATGTCTAATTTCGGTAAGTGGGACTTGAGGCCGAGTTGATGACGTCCACAGACAAACACAAAGGGCGGTCTAATCACGTTATAACTGAATTCATGTTTAAACGTGGCGTATAATATCAGAGTTACACTGTCTATCTCCAGCTGATATTTTAGGCTGTCACTTGCACATTATAAAAGAACACTGAATTGAAAATATTAGTCTTCATATAAAGCTTTCTTAATTCTTTCCAAACTGAGTTCCCCCTCTCTCTCTCTCCTAATCCAAAAGATGATATCGAACTGCTCTTGTAAGACTCCTCACATCATGCAAAAATGACATGGGCGTCGACATGTGACTTGACCCTGTTGGGAGTCGATAAATTGTGAATAAGTTTAAGAGAATGATGAAATTATGTGCGACAGACATGAAAAATTGTCCAATGAAGCATATGCAACATGCAATGACGTGACATAAGGTAAATAACAGATGGGTTTTCCCAAAGACAATCAAAAAACAAAAAAGACATTCCGTTATAACAGACACAGAGTTTACGACACAGAAACATACCACCGTTCCATATTTCATCCGTAGATAAATGAGTGAGCAATAAAAATAGATATGGTTAGAAATTCTATCAAAATAACCCTGTTTGCACTGGTTATATACACTAGTGTTAATTATATTGTATATTCTCCAGCATAAGTTTATCTGGAGTATAGGGAGGTTAAATTGGAGATGAAAATCCAAGTGAACAAGTCTCGACTTTTTTTCATAAATGACTTGACTTTAAGTCAGGTTCTCAATTTTGGAGTATTTATCAAGTGAAAAAACCCGAGTCGAGTGAACCCTGAGTCAAGTATGAAGTTATTCCGAGTTGATTAATAAACTATGCATAATAACTGGAATCCCTTTATTAATATATCAAAATTTCTCATTCTGTAAATGTTATTTCTACAACTGTGTTACATATCTATTATATATAATGTTAATGGACGATAGATGTTCAAATGTTAACTGTTTTCAAATCGTAGAAATTATCGAGTGTATTTTTACTGTCAATTTTTACCAACTTTTTATCTCGAGATCCTCCCGTTCACTATTGTATTAAGGAAGGAATTCTTCTTACGAAAATATAAAAATTCATAAAATTGAACTGACCAATCAAAACCTCCCATTTGTCTCCCTTCGCTCTGAAATCGTTCGTGACCTCGTAAGCGCTGCGAATTTCGCTGCATGTCACACCACCGATGACGAATACGATCAGACGAGGTCCGGACTTGTACTCGGTCGGTCCTTTGTCCTTATGCCAGTGGTATCTCGCGCTGGATGATTAAAAAATTATGTGTAATCTATCGAATATTCACAAAAGTTTGTCTGTTAGTTTTCTCAAATGATCTTCACCACACTGAGCACGGAGGTTCAAATGTATCCCAGCATATTATGAGCAAAGATAACCCTTGTCTGAGTCCCCTGGAAGGAGTGAAAACCTACTTAGGATGCTCTAACACCCCCTAGCAGCTAAAACACTAATCTGGATATATGCCTAGAGATTTATTCTTGGGTCGCTCTGCTAGTATACCATGAAGAAACTATATGAAATACACTTTATATCTCTGAAAGTACTTAGGATAACCATTAAAATATTTTATACCTTCTCACACCAGAGCTGACAGTTCCACTGCTTCTTCCAGATAGGAATGGAAATACTTTTTGATCGAGTTTGTCTTCGATCGCTTGCTCCATCAGGTCCTTGATGATCGGTGTCCACCGGGAGAGCTGGTAAGTCGCTTCATGTTCTCTACGATCAAATTTAGCTGAAAGTTTTTTCCGTCCCTGTGATTGAAAATAAAAGTATACATGACTGTATCTTAATATGTAAGTAAACAACCAATTTGGCAGTATATATGGTCTGAAACATCTTAGTCTTTTAGATAAAAAAAATAGACTTACAGTCAAGTCCATAGATCCCAATACCCATCTGGATATTTATGGGTTGAAACACATATATTATTGCATGGTGAAGCATGTTAAATAAAAACTCACGTCATTGTTCACAATTGTCACCGGAAGGTATTGCATGTTTCGAATCGTCTCTTCATCTTGTTCATTTATCTGAGCGTGGTGAATGAGTTTTTTGAGATTTTCTTCCGGAATGCCTGCGATTCAAAACACAGTTTTGAAAAGCATCAATATTAAAATAATAATTATTAATTGAATATTCGGAATCGTGAGTATCGGTTCCTGAAAAATATGAATCCCATCACCGAGTAGCACAGATATTAACCATCTACATTACGAACTTACCTCCTTTGAGTATAATATACAGCAAGATAATCCTGATCTTATCACTTGGTGATACTTTAGTGTCCAGTAGTATGGGAACAACGTTCTTCATCGGTTCTTTTATTTTGTTGCCTTCGACATCAATTCCCATTGCCAGATCTTGCTCCACTTTGCACAACTTGTTCACTTTATCCGTGTATTGCTTCATGCAGTCTTCTGCGAGGTGAAGATGAGTCGAATACTAAATAGAACACGGTTGACATTCAGGAGATGAAAGTGATTGACAGGGGGTGTTCAAAATCAAGACGTTATATTTGAAATGAAAGATTCTTTCTTGCGTCAATGTATTCTTTGCAGGCACTTAGTTTTGACCATCATAGGAAATGCTGGAAGTTATTATATATGAAAGAGCCACATGTTATTCGCATGGATGGACCAGAGAACTTCTATTAACTGCATTCACTATGTTGATCTATCTATGCTTGAATATATTGATTGGACTCAATTCGAGGACTTTTAGTGTATACCTGACTCAGAGCTAACTCGCTTGAGTATTGACTCAACTTTGCTGCAAGGGGCATGTTAGGGTCACTATGCTTGCTCAAACTGAGGTGTTTTAGACCTGACTCAACTCGAACCAACTCGCTTGAGTTATAACTTTGACAATTACAGACAAATATATGTAACAAACCTTGCTAAGTTCCTTTTGATACTGCGGCATCTTCTTCAGCATGTTAGAGAGATCTCTCATGGTTGTTTTGTCCCCACCCGTCTTCATTCTCTTCTCTTTAGCAAAGTCTTTGAGCTTTGAAGTAACTTTCCTGTTGAAACAAATTCATTGAGTCCACTGGTATTACGTCGTCTCCAAAATAAATACTTAACTTACTGCGATACGACAGCGATATGCTCATGACGTAGAGAAACCCAGATGTCATCATCTTCATCGAGTAGGACTTGCTTCTCAGGCTGGCCAGCTTGCTGTTGATTCTCATACCTGAATGAATACAAAGATTTGGAGTGAACTAAAGTTTTAGTTTTATGTTAGTCCATGTTTGTAACTCCTTTAATTAATAATAATGTAAAGTCAAAACGGTATTGCAATAACCTCCATATCCAAACTTTAACAGGATAGGGTGCTATAAAGTAGCATGATTTATGTTGACAGTGATAAAATGCTTTGTATGTTATGTGCTTCTAAATAATATTGGAACGGGTTAAACAAATCCGAGTGCCTCCGGGTGGTTTCATAAATCGAGGACTCTGGACATTGGATGATACTTGTCATTTACCGACTTCAAAAAAGACTTCAACTTACTTATATACATCGTTATCAATAGGGAGCAGATCTTGAACCATTCCTTGGTACGTCAGTTCATGGACGAGGGCAGATACCGGATCAAAACTTCGATCAACGATGACCAGTTGGGAACGGGATTTGTCGGGACCTTCACCCATTGTCGGGTTGTCGGCCTGGAATCAATTACAACATGAATTAAGAAGGAACTTCAGGAACATCGGTAAATATTAACGTCACCTTGAAGCCGTCCAATTTGCTCTGCAGAAACTGAGCCAGGAGAAGACATTTTGTATCCTCGCTTAAATTAAAAGAAATCATTTCAATTTATGAACAAATAGTTGATGACAATAGAACGCTATCTTCTATATCTTATCTGATCTCGATACCTTCTATATCTTATTGCTGGGTATTCACCCAATATTGCACACAGGGTTGCGAGCTGTTCGCCGATTCGCTCGAGGACTTTATGACGTCGGTCTTGGTGGTTCGGACTGAATGTGTATTCGAAGGAATCTGGGCAATCCAGTGTAAAAACCTGTCAATTCAGTGTTCATATTGTGGATTACTAACTATTCTGTGAATATATACAGCAATACAGCTCATGGGTGTCTCAAATCAGAGAGCTAAATGCGGTCATAATAGCATTAGTGTATATGAGATAAGTTCCTCAAGTCTCGGTTTCCTTGGTGATACCAAGGCATATAACTGTACTTCCTTGCCGAGTTGATGGAATAATGAACTATAAAATTGTATATGGTAAGCTAACCGAGCACAATTACTAAGAATGACTAACTGAACATATCGAATGAATCATTGGAACTCGATTCTGCAATGTGATACCTCAATTCTAGGGTAAAAAGAAAATGAAGATTTGTATCCATGATTTATGAAGACTTACCTGAGATTCGTATGGCAGAAAAGCAATGTTTATCTCCTGGAAACATTTGATAAACTTTGAAATCTTGCCTTGACAGACTGTCTTGAACAAATGGTCAGGAACAGCTGAAGAAAGAAAAAATGTGTGAGATCTTTTAAAAAAGGTCCTACTGAATGTTGTTTACGAATGAAAAGTGGGAAGAAGTTGCAAATTTGTCTTGTCTTATTTTCTGGATACTGACAAATGGCTTCCCATGTAACGGGCAAATATGATGCCATCAATTTTTTGGCAGAATGATTATCTAGAACAATGGCTATGCAATCTAAACTTCACAGAGATCTGTAAACAAGACCATTCCTGAGTCATGCCATATTTGGAAGGTTTATAACAATGGATATATAGATCAGTGTAGCTCAAAAGTAGAAATACCATGTCAAAAATTGACTTTGCAAAATACGCTGTGACCTAAAAAAGTTCAAAAGGCCAGTGAACACGAATCTTGTGGCGTTTGTGGCTATGAAGAATGGATTATAAGTGTGTCTTACTGTCGGTGAAGAAAATATTTGCCCCTTTGTACATCGGTGTTTCTTGAAAATCTGCAATCAACAGCTTGATGGACTCTTCTGAAGGTGTGATGAAGTAGACTGCCTCCAGTGAGGGAAGAGGTTGCCTTCTCTTTGATAAATCTTCTACCACTGTAAAAAACATGAATTGTTACTGATATTGAAGAGTTACATACAACCAGTGGTGAGATTCAACTGGTTCGCACTGGTTTTCAAGAACAGGAAAGTTCAAGAGTTTTTGAATTGTTTTAAATAAAAGTTTTCCCTAAATTCCCTAAAAAATTCCACCACTTCCTCTAACCCTTCTTTTATTGCTAATGTGATATTTTGTTTATTAGTCAGCTGGTTGGAATGATTCGTAGCCTAGCCGTTTGAGGAAATACCCGAGCACTCGAGCAACACTGCTCCAATGAACATTGCTTTGTGTACGACAGGAAATGCCAAACACACACGCATTAAGCATTTTGGATGCGGGTGCATTCCATTATTCTATTTCCAGCTAAATATTATGAAACCATTCCTTGACACAGTTAACATCACAAAGTATAAATATATGTTTCAGAATAGAGCATATATGGTTTGATCCAAGAAAATTTAGGAATTTGCACTCCGACTATGCTGAACAATGTGTGGATAATGAATAACTTTAATTTGAACACGATTCAGGAACTGATTGTAAGCCTTTGTGATTTTAAAAACTAGTACAAGCCAATCAGATCCCAGCACTAACATTGCAATATATCCATCCTACATTAAGCCTCAATACAATATCACTGCATGAGGCATTCTTTTGTTCGACCCATCTCTCTCCCACAGGAATCCGATTTACATATTGACAAATCAATATCGCAAAGCTGTCAACATTGCAATCTATTAGAGATTACCCATTAGCAAATTGCATAATAATATATTTGAAATATTTTACCAATATATTGATCGCGTGTATGTTAGGATTGCGAGATTACACCAAGTGTGTTACAATGCAGCAATTGACTATACACAATAGGCGGTGATGAGATTCAAATACTCTTCTCTTATATCATCATCTTGGCCTTCTCAATTCTATGTATGGATGTACGTACACATAATTCGTAACGCGCTTGGTATTCAAAATTTGTGATTGTCATGAAATGAATTATAATGAACCATGCATACTAAATAATAATAGAAATATGAAGCTGTACTTCTCACAAGTATGAAAAAAACAAAAATATCAAATTGATGTCATATTTTCTACAGGACCACAAACTGGAGGTATAAATTTCAGAAGTACACTCTCCCCGAAAGCTGAAAAATAACCTTCTGAGCTGACGCCCCAATTGTAAACATAAAGCCGTTTGTCCTCAAAAGTGAACAAAGGATCGACAATAACTGATGGAGGTAACTCTTCAATTGATTCATTCTTTCATAGTATATTATAACAGTGCTACCAGATAACCTAATAATACTTTATAAAAACAGGCACCACAAATTGTAGATTAGAATTTTAACACTAAAATACAATTAGTACAGAGCAGACTCCAAAATATGATGTGAGGTCTGCTTAATGTTGAATACAGTATATCTGCATTTAAAAATCCATACTGCGCTACAAATTCATGTTGAATATTATCTACAATGTAATAACTAAATTTCATAATAATCACGATCAAGTATAGTTAAATGCAAGCCTAGACCAGTGGTTCTCAACCTATTCATAGTGGTTTCCCCCCTTTCCAAGATTGTTTGCCTCAAAAGGTCTATTCCAAATATTATGCATATGATACTGAAAATCCTGATCACCGAAACATGTCTAGAATTGCAAGCGTGAATCGCACTTCCCCTGCGGGATGGAGGAAGTGCACCCGTGTCAGTATTTTAACAGTTTGAATCTACCATTGCTTGCTGCCATTTCCTCCACTGAAATCCCCCCTGGTTGAGAAACCCTGCCTTAGAAGTGATACAGGGTAAAATAACTCACGTGTAATCCCTTCGCTCATGATGCTCGTCATTTTGCAACAAGATGAAACGATTCGGACGCTGAGACGATCCAAAATAAGGACCTAAAGTAATCGGAAATCATTATCAATATAACTCCATGTAAATAACCCATTTTAAAAAACATAATGCTATATTATAGTGATTAAAAATAATGAAAATTTGGATATAAAGGCTAGAACTATACTGACTTTTTTTAATTATTTAGTAAAGAAGTTCACAAAAATTGCTGCGATTCATTCGATCGTTCAATTGCTGAAGTAACATTGAACATATTATTGGTATATACTGGATAAATATATGATTGTAGGGCACTGCTTTAACCACATGAAATTGAGAATATTGTGGATATATGTATGAATGTGATGGACAATGATGGTTGTAGTCATGCGACAATTTACCAGAGGACAATTGTGGATAATTATATCACAATTCTAGTATTGAAATGTGCATTTTTTCACAGATTCCAGTATCCTAAAATTGGTCCCTGGTTAAAACTGTGAATCTAGTAACTGAGTCCCACCATGGCATATGCGCTAAAAACAATTACATCTTTATGGATACTAGCAGTCCAGTATTTTCTCACCTTCCATTCGTTTGGTTTCTTAACCTTCAGAATGACATCATTCTTGATACCTGTACAAATTAAAGAGACATTGAGAGAAAGAATACAAAAAGAAATAATAATAATAATTTCACAATGAACTGAATAGAGAAATTTAACTTACGATCTGCGACCATTGCTTTCAGCGCCATTTTCAGTTTCCTCTGCACTGAATTTCCACAGAGAAAAAACAAATGTTTCGTATATTCCTAGTTATTTTAACACAAAGTAGTTTAAAATATAATAACTATGAATAAATTTTATGGTTATGGTCCTGAAATATTTACTGTTTATTGACTAGTGCTATCCATATTTTGACTTGAAATATAGATAAATAACTTTAAAAATTCAAATTGCAATATAAGTTGAATCCTTGATCTTTTTAATTGTATTTAAAAACAAAAAAATGCAATTTATACACATGTAAATATGACAGTCACCATAAATGCTGTAATACAAAAACGTATCAACTAAAATATAGGCACCACAAATGCTAGATAAAGAAATGTACTATACATCCAAAATATAATTATATATAAACATATTATATATTAGGGTAGTACTTTTTTTCAAGTTAGTCGTCATAAATACGATAATTTGAAGTCTTCCCAGATTTTAGGGATATCCAATGATTAGCAAGGTCTCGTAACTTTAGACTCGTCCAACCCTCCCATCTCCATCTTAACCCTTTAAAAATTACTAAATTATATTTAATACCCAACTACTAATTTCTAACCACTTCCTACCTATCTTAAAGCCACCATTAAACATCAGTGGCATTTTTTTGAACGTGAATACACCTCCTAATCTTCGAGTCATCTCTCATAACAATGTATTTATAAAATCCTCGTGACCACCCTATTTCCTACCGACTAACCCTCTCGTACCCTTCGACGCATATTTCATACCAAAAACCCGACTAAAACTGTTCAAAACAGCTTCAAGGCTTTCTTTGTGGAACAAACTTTATTCCATTTGTCGAGTAAAGATCAATAAAAGAAAATACAATAGGGAATCGGCCATTTGTTTCAGCTTCGCTTGTAAAAAATAAATAAAAGATGACGTCATCGTTCGCTAGCGCCGTCAGCGGTATATTACAGGATTGCATTTTGTCGGGTGTGGCCATTTATTTATATACAGTTACGGTATTGATATATCCAGTTGTTTTCTTAGGATTGGTAGTCGTGGGTTTCTTTGCGATGTGCTGATTATTGGTGTTACAGTGTTTACGGTGTTTACTAGTGAACGGATAAATTACAGTGGGCGGTATACGAGGTAACACCTTTTCGACAATATTGTAGATCTTTAAAAATTCACTGCATTCTTCACGATTTTTACGATATAATTATCATACAATACTATAATCTTGAAGTCCTATCAAAATATCCCACTGTAGAGTTTTTCAACTGAACCTGTTGCTATACAATCAATTCAGTATCTCCACTTTGACTAGTTGGCCATGAAACAGTTGCTAACTTGTTTTCCAACTATCCTCATTTACCTAAAACTACATGATCAAAGTGCAGTGTATTGATTAATGATATAGTATTGTTTTATTTCAAGACGAGATAAAATTTGCTACATTTGACACCACCTAACCACCACAAATAGCTTGATATTGTTTAAGTACTGCAATTACAAATAATTTTGAAACCTTAACTGCATGAAAGTCCAACATGATATCCAAATAAACCAGCAGACCGAACAGTCAAAGTAAAAATAAATACATTAATTTAGATAAAACTTTTGAAAACTTTTAACACAATCTCATGACAGCATGTAAGTGCAAAATTTTAAAAATAGTTCGCTAAATATTACTGCAATTTAGAATGGATATGTAGTACTTTATAGTGTCTTCTTATAATCATCGTAACTGAACCCTCCTGGCCCTTCTGCGGCTACCATGATAAGTCCACCAATGACTGAAAGTGTCTGCAATAAAAAACAAAGCATAATATTTCTGAAGACAAAAAATTCAAGTGTTCGGGATTCTAGTGTATGGTCGTTTGATTGAGCAAAACCGGTTTTACCACGCTAGCAACAAAGAAACCAATCAAGTCAAATGTTCTTCAGCTTTTACCCATTTTCCTCAAGCAATATCAGTGTTCATTAATTTGCCCAGATTAATATAAAATGAGGGTGTCACTTTTGTGTGTAGTCTACTTCATGTTTTTGAGTTCAGATTTGGGTAAAGTTGAAAGATCTAAAAAATATTCAAAAAAGACAAGTCCAACCCTGTCCCTAACCTGAGCCCCTAAAAATAGTGCAATTTACCAGAATCATCGATGAAACTAGACTACTGGTTCAATTCAATTTTTGAAATGTAAAAATAATTGCAGTAACAAACCTGAAAGAAGTCGTATTTCAAGAAATCGTTCATAATGCTCTCGTGTACCCAGAAATTATTGAACCAAATGTTGAATGCCATCAGGGTCATAGCGAATGTGAAGGCGGCTTTGCGGGAATGGTACCCAATAATTATACAGACGAAGCAAATTGTACCTCCAATGTCCAAGAAGATCTGATTTCAAACATTCAAGATTTAGGATTAGCACGGCCACTTACACAGGATATGAATATATATTAAATTGTACATGCAACATTACTTCAAACATTCAAAATACAGGACGACTCCACTCGCATCACAGTACTATGACCTTCATTCAGTCCAACAAAGTATTATTATTAGATAAGTCTTATGCAGAGTCGAGTATAATTCCAACCCAATTGCATAAAAATTCCACCTAACTTGTGCATCATCCAATTTCAAATTACCTTTCTACCTATCTAAACTATTATTCATTCTGATTTTCCACACTACCTCTTCGTCTCACATTGCTAGACACATCACAACTTTGAACAAGGTGCGAGACGTCTCAAGTAACGGACTTTAATGCATGAGAAATCACACACTTTTCGCATATTGAAATAATATAGATATACATAAAGTAGTGATTTGTAGACAGGCAGCGAAAACCAACATTGCGACCTACCGATGCATATTCTACTTTCATTATTAACAACCAGCTTCGTCTGTGTTTTTCTCGAAAAGGCAGTGAATTAGAAGGCGAAAAATTACAAATGTGTGAGGTGGACAAAACACGGTTGAAAAATGACTAAAAAAACATTTCTAGCTATAAGCTTCTAGAGTGAAAATATTTTAAGTAGCAAAGGCTTCAGACTTTGATTCTGGCACATGAAACCGATTGAACTAGAACTTGGCAAAGAATATTTTGGTCGAACTAGCATAGATATGGAACAGGATGGCCACTTGGATTTACAGCTTGAAAACTAGATTCCTATAATTAACAGATATTTTTTAATGTCAATTTAGTTATGTTATATTTTGAACAGTTATTTTGGAATTATGCAGCAAGAGCACCCACGACTACAAGAACTAAGCGATATACAGTAGGGACAAGAACAGAAAAAAAATTGGAATACACACGGAAAGGAAGAATTGCAAAGAGACCACTCTCACTCACGGACAACAACAAGGTATGGCACGTGCCCTAGGCGCTACATTGTGGGGGGCGCCACTGAAACAAGACTTTGAACATCATAGAACAAATTAAAACGGACACAATTTTGATGCTTGCCGTAGGCGATACCGGTATAAGCAAGGATCGATGTGACATATGGCATTTAAAGGTTGGCAAATTATTATTATTTGTTATGTCTGTGTTACAAAACTATGACATCGATCTATAATATATATATTTATATATATTATGCTCTAAGACCAGAGACCACTCTAGCACATACAATCCTATGCTTTTAGATGATTAAGCAAATTACAAACAACAAATATCTATTCCCTACAAAAGAAAAATTAAAAATGAACTTGCTTTTCGAATTCTCTCACACATCCACCAGTTATTTTTTTACTGTTAGATAGCAAATGGNCTAGGCGCTACATTGCGGGGGGCGCCGCTGAAACAAGACTTTGAGAACATCGTAGAACAATTTACATTGATGAAACCAAGAAATGTGCAATTGTAATTTAACAAACTTGATTTGGATTTTTAAGGTGATGCTCTGGTGAAGTCAGATGTTTAAAACGGACACAATTTCGTTGCTTGCTGTAGGCGATACCGGTATAAGCAAGGATCGATGTGACATCGATGTGATGTGGCATTTAAAGGTTGGCAAATTATTAATATTTGTTATGTCTGTGTTACAAAACTATGACATCGATCTATAATATATATATATATATATTTATATTAGGCTCTAAGACCAGAGACCACTCTAGCACATACAATTCTATGCTTTTAGACGATTAAGCAAATTACAAACAACAAATATCTATTCCCTATAGAAGAAAAATTAAAAATGAACTTGCTTTTCGAATTCTCTCACACATCCACCAGTTATTTTTTTACTGTTAGATAGCAAATGGTAGTACTTCACCGCATAGCATTATCTATTTCGCTCCTTATGGGAGTCGGTAGACGAGAAGCCTCCAACTTACAACCACATCATCTGCTAACACCCATCACTAGAGACCCAAGATATATATATTTCATAACGTAACATTTCTCACACCCCACAAACAGTGAGTTAATATTGGTTACTTATTTGAACCAAGGTATGATACATTTTTCAGTGTATATGTTATAAATCTTATCGGTTAAATTTTCAAAGTGCCATTTAAGAATTGACAAGAAGTCCAGGACCAAGCAACTGAGATCAGGATCTCGGGACTTGAAAAAAAAATTATGCTGTAATGAAGCCTGGTATAGCTGCTCCCTATTTGCAGCATTCAGGACAATCACTTCCCACCTAAAAACGAGTTAGTCCCAGCCAATAACCACCTGTGTCTGGTGACTTTCAGTACAAGCAATTATCTAAATGTTATTAAATTTCTATTTCAATCAGTTGCTGAACTTGTGTTCTTAATGTGAACAAAACATAAGATACATCTTGAAAGGCAAACACTGACTTTAGAATATGTCTCAATTATTAATGTTTCGTCATCGTTAAACGGATTTCCTAATAGAGTTTTTTCCGTTCGTCGACGGACACCCCGCCGGGGCCGAGCGCGACGACCATCATAAGTCCCCCGATGACCGACATGGTCTGGAAGAAATCGTACTTGAGAAAATCGTGCATCGCTCTTGACGACGCGTATCTCCAAAATTGGTTCTGGTACAGGTTAAGAAAGAAAAGCCATACGACGAGTACCATGGCGGACAACTTCGTTTTATAACCGACACAGACGAGCACCATAAGGCCCGAACCGACTAAATTTTGGATGAGCTGAAAGAGAAAAACGTGAGTGAGTGATAAAGATTAAAATGAAAATCTCAAAATGCATCCTAGGTTTTAAACTTATGATTTGGTGTGATGGTTCATTTAGTGCGGAGGAGGTGGCAAGCCCATGGATCATTGGGTGATTAGAAGTGGTGCATTGTATTTACCAAGGGTGAAAATAATATAAAAAACAAGAATACTAGGGCAAAAATTATTCATCAAAAACCAATTTCAATACCAAAGATTATTGACTAGAATCCAAATAAAAGAAGTAAATCTATATTAGGAATTTGAATAGCTCAAAGTGAGAAATAGGTCCAATATATCATGGTGAATGCTAAATAGGTCTATGGTGACATATTTTTACAAGGACCATCTGCACTTGTGTGTGAATAAATGGACGCATGAAATGCGCAAGGATGGCTACCCCTGAATTAGTATACACTGTACTTGCATCTATATACACATATAATGCAATACTACAGATATAGCAAATAAAACTAGAAAGCACTATAGGCTCGGTTGAACCTTGAAGCTAGTTCAAGAATGTGGTGGGAAATATTGCAATGAAGGAACTGATCATATCTTTGTTAAAAGGATGATAGGAAGTAGTATGGTAGAGGTGTACATATGGTCAATATACAACCAGAATTAAACCGTATGAATTACAAATAAATTGATAGCAAACAAAATTATATACACTTACCATAAGAGAATGGATGAATTATGAAATTATGCCACAACCTTAAATCCATGTTTATAAACCTTCACTACAACTACTATGTGTTCTACTCGATTGTATTTACTATGCTTGAACTACACACCTGTCTATTCTTGACTCAACGACTCGAACTGAATCCAAACAGACCTAAGTTGGACTACGAACTGATTTAATTTATTTCAATTTCCATTTTCAAACAAGTTGTACCTTTCAATTGCGATGCAAAGATGAAGGGTAGCTCTTGGTTCTAAGTAGGACTTGAAATATGAATAGGTAATATGAATAATAGAACCCATCAGTTAAAAATATCTGCCAAGGTAATGCAAAATCCCATCATGGTTTCACTTTGATCTGAACATTTCTATTTTGCTAATACTTGATTTTAATTAGCAAATAGTATTCAAGTACTTCAAACTAACAGCAGTTAGTAGATCACAATAAGAGTTCAAATTCGCTCCACAACAAAAACAATTAAATAGACACACAAATTCCTGTAACCAGAATTAGGAATATATAAGACAAAACACACAGGATCTGAAATGACATCCTTCAAAAAAAATTTCCTTAAAATTAACTCTCAAGTACTTGACTGATAGCAAACTAGAACATTACAACATTAAATCAGCTAAAACTTTTATAACTCTCTTGCAATATACAGAGTGTATAAATGCGATTCGAACGATATCATTAATTGCGTTTCATCACTGTTTTATAGGTGATGTCACCCGGCCCTTGATGAAGCAATATCATTATAGCACCGGTGAAACCAAGAGTTTCAAAGAAACTTGTTTTTATGACAGCGTGCAACTTGCTACCGGCTGGATATAACCAAAACGCCAGACCAAACATCAAGTCCAGGAGCAAGATAATGATCATGATTGGGGCGACCAGTTTTATCCTGTATCCTGCCACGATGCACCCGAGTCCAATGGTGAAAACAAGGTCCAGGATGACCTGAGGAGCAAGAAATGCGTAGAAGAACAGGAAGATAGGTGTTAGAAGATGGTGGATTTGGTAAGAGAAGACAAATCAAATTACTTTGCATCCATTTATAGATAAGAAGGTTTCGAAATCTCTTGATATCATCCTGGCCAAAGCTGATTGAGGCTTCACAGCACAGCATGCCAAAAGAAGTTAAGGAAAGACAAAAAAATGAACACAAAGAAGAGAAAACGGAATGCTAACATATCACACAGGTAAAGAATTTATGGTCAAATCCTGAATTACAAAGTTGGCTTGGCTTAAGTCAGCTAGTAGCCACAAGAATTGAATTTTAGAAAACAACTCAATATCCACTTTTAGTTATAAATACAGTCCTCAATTTTACCATAAGCCACTTGATAACAACTCTTATTAAAAGAGTTAAAAAATTAACTTGCTAAAAGCAAGTTATATATTCTCCACAACAGAATTTAAGCCAAATTGAAGCAGTACATACTTGACGAAAATTTGTAGGTACAAAATTAATAACTACGGCCTATGTTTATCTGTAAGCTGTGAGCATAGCCATATGTTTTGCAACCAGCAGACATAGAAAATTAATGTATACACGAAAGGTTGGTTACAAAACATAACGTTACATTATACTAATTGCATTCACATACTCAAGTCACCATTTGCACAACACAGGATTTTTCACACACACACACACACACAGACAACAAATTAGATGGGAAATTGGCTCAAGTATTGGATTGAATTAAGATGATGATTATAAGGAATCCAATGAAAAATCAGAATTTCCTTATGTAACCTGGAATGGTTAACTTCAAAATATCAACTCGGCTTTTGCTGCATGGAAAATCTTGAAACTCTTAACTGAAATGTATCTCAAAACAGATTCGCAAACTATCACACTAACTCTCATGATCTTCAACTGTATAAAAACCGAAATAATTCACCCAGCATGCTGTTATTAATACCACTACATGCCACCACTACCGTCACTAATCACCAGTATAATACTTAGGTAAAAAACACCACTTACATCGACAGGGTCAAAGGTGAAATGTAAAAGGGTCATGAACATCAAAACGAGGAGGACGCGTCCGCTGAGCTGCATGTACGACTTTGGTGTGTTTCGTTCCAGCTGGGGAACGCCGGCAAACAGCGAACGATTCTCAGCTTTGCTTTCGGCAAGTAAAAGTAAGACCGCTCCAACCAGGGCAAGATTTCTGTAATTGAAATTATTTTATATTACAATAGATGTTTCTTGACTTTGGTTCCGTTAAGTAAACCCCTTTTGTACATTGTACCCTTTTCATCAGTAGCAGGCTGTGTGTTAAAACCCACTCAGGCATCCTTCACCTACTCGGTCGGTCATAAGCTCACAACATGCAGTGGCCACAACGAGTAGGCTATAGCTTCCATTGCTCAGTAAATATAAAGTGTCAGAGGTTTCTGAAATTTAGCAGAGATCTATAGGGGATTGAGGCAAAAGTTATCCATGATCATTTTCAGAAGTTTTTTTTCATCCAACTGAGAGGTCCATTATTTTGCTCTGCGATCCAAGCCCACCCATAAATGACCTTGTGGTCACTCTGTCCAATCTTTCATTTGGAAATTTAACCTCAATGTAAACGAGACCCTTTAACCCCAAATTCCTCTTTGATATTCGAGGTATTCCAATCTAAAGTATATAATTATAGTTTAGAGGTGTATGCATGCAATAGCAAATTCTTCAATTGGTGAGATTTTACTGCCGTTTATATTTACCAATAGCAGCTCTTGCATTAGAATTATTATTACAAGGTTAAATGATGATGAACATGCGGGATTGACCTTCTAATGCCGTGAGACATGAGTAGTTAGGCCCAAGGCTATTTACTCTGTCTATCATTTTACCAGCATGGATCGATTATATTTATTACAACACATAGGACATGTCGACATTCATACAGTAAAGAGATTTAATATTATAAAACAATGTTTACATGGGTGTCACTAATCAACAAAGTTTTAATACATTCCCTACACAGGATGTAGTTTATGGCATCCAATATTTAATTAATATTCTTGATATATATACAGTGGAAGGTGCTTATTATGATCATGGATCATGTATTCAATTAAGTATTGTTATTAAATTGATGATGTTATAGAAAGAGTGTGAAACTGTTTCTCACTAAGCTGGTGGTATCTAAGTCATGGTCAATATTCCCTCCAGTCAGTATGCACAAAATATCACGTTTCACAATTCACTAAAGAAAGTATTCTCACCTCGCTAGAAATTTCAAGTCCCACAGAATGCTGTATGCAATCGTTTGCAGCCCGATGATAAAAAATAATGTTCCGCACATTATGGGGACCTGTGAACGTCGCAATTGTTCAAGTTGATATTGAGATTTTGTAATATTTTAGTAACCACAATAGTTAAATGAAATTCAATTCATATATATTTGTTTACGAGATCTTACATGTCTTCTTATGAGTACTCCAACACAGGCTCCTATTTGTCCGAGCATATTAATAAGAACAAATAGAGTTGCAATGAAAAAACCACAGCTCCAAGTACTGAAAATTGAAATATAAGTTTAGCTTTAAGAGTTATGAATAACACACATACTCAACCGTGAACGGCCAAATTTTAAATGTCGCTATGTTATGTGGCTAAATTTTATATTTACAATAAATTCATGCTGTAATTCTGGAGCAAAAGCCTAGATGTTGATCCATAATCTCCAGATATAGGACTATCTTGGGATATAAGTCCACTTGGAAAATATACACAGAATACCCAGATGCAATGGTGGGATTGAACTGAATTTTACCACTACCCGTATGTATTTTACAGTGCATATTTTCAAGATAAAATTTATCAATAAAAATTCGAATAACACTGTTCAAGTAATTTACAATTAACTTATGCCTTGTGGTGACTATTTTTTTTCGAATTTTTGCAGTAAAAAGGCACCTCATTTACTAGAATAATATTTTAACACAAGTACACAACTTGAGCAATCCATGTGGATTTTAGGTACAATCAACACCTCTTACCTGGCAATGTAATCTCTTTGTTCACCCCACTGCACCCACATTCGAATCCCATCTTCCACAAAAGTTGAAACTAGACAAAAACGTCCCACATGTGGTAAAATGAATTTCGTCCTTCTTAGAACCTGAAAATTGAGTAAAACTTTTGTAAATATACTGAATTCAAGCCTCGCCCATGTTACTGAGTAAATTCATTTCGAAATTTTCAATTTCTACGGCCGGTAATAACTTACAGTATCGGCAACATCTTCGGCTTTGCTAATCATTGGATTCTGTGACATGGTGGAATGTTTTTAACGTATAATTTCAGAAATCTTACTAATATTTTGTATGGCACGCCTCGAACTCTCAAGCAAATTCTGTTAAAAGTTAAAAACGGATCATGAAACGAGAATGCACTACCGTATATTAACTATGAATCCATATGGTAACATGATATATGAATAAACAACTCCCTCTCCAGTCGTCATTTTAACCGACCTATCGCTGCACACTTGCTCACAAATCATAATTGAATAGAAAAATAACAAATACGAGGCAAAATTTAGACTAATACTTTCATTTCTTGCAATCAATTAACTCGCGGCGATGTCGACAAACTTCTGAATGTCGGCACTGATAAATTTGCCGGCGCATGACGTTGCGTCCCATAATGCAACGCTTCGCCACGTAATCTGCAAAAAAAATTATCGCTCGTTCAACAACTTTTCATTTCAACTTTTCTTCGCTTTTAAGACGTCCCTGTTTTATCACTTTCCCATGCATTTAAACAAGAAAGATGTTTTAACAACCAGACGGAATGTTTGCGAGCCGTCATTAACAATTAATTGTACGTCATGTGGCGCTTGTGATGAGAGAAAAACGCTGTGGGGGAAATGACTCCTCTGTAACAAAAAAATATGCGCTGCCTGGAATTCCCTTCATGATATGATGTAAACTTTCCTGTAGAAACGGTTTGCTTCCGTTGTGTCATTTCTTGATAGCTATTAGTAACTGTTATGGATTTACCAAATTTATGTAAGAAGGGATTTTCAATTTACACTGCTTCATGGATATTAATCTGTAGTACCAACATATGGGCCAGATTTATACAAAGTAATGCCTAAGGTGTAGAAAGTCTTGATATCTTTACTTGACTGTATAATAGTGAGGAAGCACCCCTAGATTGCAAGACCATGGGCAAACTATTCAAACATGACGTCACAGCACATAACCATTGTAAAGCTATTTTTAGTTTGACACAAATGCAGTGAACAAAATAGCATTTTCTATGGTATACTATCTAATAAATTGAAATAGCTTGAAATAACTTTCACTGCCTTCACATACACCTATACCAAGAGCAGTTTCCAACTCCTAACAAGAAATCAACTTCTGCACTGTCACTCGTATATTTATACACAAAATAGGGAAAATAATGTCAAAACAATATCTGAAAATTGATGAAATAGAGAAGGAATACACTTCGAAAGAATATTATTTGTTCATGTCCTTAATATATGCTTTCGCATCATTGTATTTATTCGACACTTTGTCAGGTAATGCTGCAACCACATCAAAAGTTTTGGTGACTCCGCTGTTCCATGTGTCTACGACAGTGTCAGAAGACGGAAGGCCAATCTGTGAAAAGTGGTGAAAGATGTCGGCGTCAAAAGTAAGAGTATTAAGTTAGCTCACAAGTTTGTGAATTGATTATTTTCTACTTTCGCTTACAGGTAGCTCGCTTAAGGACATGAAAATTGCTAAGGCCTGTTAGCAAATTTGTTATCAGGTAATGGTTTTGAATTATTGCAGCATGTTATACCTTGGTTAGATATTCTCCACCAAGCCTTTTATCCACATCCTCCGTCAGACTCTTAATGGCAACCGCGTTCTGCGTTGTGTCTTGCGACCAAACTCCAGTTGTGGTAGTCCAGTAAACTGCGCATCCCACGATTCCAATCTTAGCCGCAGAGCTGTGCAAGAATGCTGAGTTATTTAACAAATGCATAGTTTCTAAAAATAACTTATGAATATTGATACTGTCATACAAATGATATATTGAATTATTTCATACCGTATCGCAGGCACAAGCCTGCTTGCAACCGATGTACTCTGTGCCATGTTTCAACAATTACAATATAGCCTAAATTTAACTAGAAAAAGATATGGAATTTATTAAAATGATTATACAAAATATGAAAGCGCTTGAAGGGTCACAGGTCGACTATATGTCTTGATATTCTTAGTATTGACAGATGTTCTGGTCCAGCACGACGTGACATAACAGTCTTGGTATTGAAACTATATTTTGCAAACAAGTTTGCAATATCCTGTTGGTCATTCTCTTTGATTACAACCAGATAAAATAAGCCGTTGTCAGATAACAGTTTCGAGACCAAAGGAAAGAATTTGTCCATGACCTCACGGCCTTTGAATCCACCTGCCCATGCCGCAGATAACCCCCCATGCATGATTTCATCGCTTGGGGTTACCACATACGGTGGGTTAAAAATAAGAAGGTCCACTTTATTCTCAAGTCGTGGAAGAAACCCGTCAGTTAAACAGGTTGTTATCGGGTTTAAAATCACACAATTAATTTTTCCAGTTTCATTGCAACAAGCAGAAGCAGACGGATTTATATCAGTCGAGATGTATAGAGTGTCCGGTCCTATCAACGTGGCGGCAAAGGTACTAACGACTCCCGAGCCGCAGCCGACCTCCAGTACCACGGACGCATTGAGAGCCTTCAGTTTGCTGTGATCTTTTTCCAATGCATCAAGTAAAAGGAAAGTGTCTTCTGCAGGTTCGTACACATCTTTATACCGAGATACGTGATGATATTTGGGAGTCGTAAAATCCATTTCAGTTATGCTATTGACTATTGTAATATTAATGGCGTACTGCAAGAAAAATTGGTACTAGATAAGTAGTGGTAGGTTTGTTGTAGAGGGTAGGAATATTTTACTATTCCTATCCTTCAACCTAACAGCACTACTAAACTAGCACTCCAAAATAATGATACAGTTAAACAGTTGCAATGAGAAGGGACAAAAATTAACCGGGGAATAAAAACCACATAGTAATTGGATAATTCATATAGAAA
Source organism: Halocynthia roretzi (assembly GCA_013436055.1). NCBI lineage: Eukaryota > Metazoa > Chordata > Ascidiacea > Stolidobranchia > Pyuridae > Halocynthia > Halocynthia roretzi. The sequence continues at coordinate 81,474 of QRAM01000389.1, forward strand.
GTGAGATAAAAGGCCAGAGTTTAGGTTGATGCAATCCAGACAGCTCATCAAAGTTTGCTTGTAATTGCGTTTCCATCGACTGAATCTTTACAGCTTTGGATCCGTATAAGAGTTTCATTTCGTTTGTCCGAACCTTGCCAGGTTGAACACTCGGTGGCGCTGAGGATGGTGTGGGCTTGGATATTGGTCCTTCACAAATAAATAAATAATAATTTAATAAGTGCATTACATCATATGGAGTCTATGTTAATAGCTTACCTTCATGATCGGGTGTATATTGAATTTCTTCATCTAACTTTTTCACTAGAACAGGAAGGGTAAGGATGATTAGGTCATATCACATTAAATACAGATAACAGTAAAGGTGATTTGTTCTTACTTTGTCTTCTGTGTTTCAATGTTATCTTGTAGAACTCGATAAATTCTGGGCAGACCGAGTCTGAAGATTGTTGTTCATCATTCATTTCTGTAATGTAAAAAATAGCTTTCAGATTAATAAGTGACTGGCACTAGAATGGAGAATTTAGGGTTAGCAAGGGATTGTCATCATTTTCTATAGAATTGTGACAGTTTTGGTTTAGTTTGGTTTGGTTGTATTATTTTAATTTTTTCAAATATCTTTAGATAGTGTTAGGGGACTTTTGGAGATATTGCTGTAGTCTCTGGATCCAAGAAGTTACTATTACCTCATTCGGGTCACCATCATTGCTGCAGTGACCCCGGTTTTGAACCCTATTTAAAAGCTGGGTCTACTGTGAGCAATGCAATTGTGTTACTTAAGGACACAAAGATGCTATGCTACTAACCAGGTTCCTCTTGTGCTGAGATAGCTCTTGTAGAATTATTTCTTTTTCGCTTCTTCTTTCTTTTCCTTCTCGTCTTTTTCTTTTTTGGAGCTTCTGGTTGAGAATTCCAAGCGGTCATACATGGTAACAAATAACAATGATACCAATCTTGGATTTCTCTCCAGTTATTCCAGTATATTTCAGCCCCCTTGCTTCGAAATAACTTCTCTTGTACACCAGCGTCGAATGGGTTCAATGCATTCATCATGTTTATCCAGTAAATTGGGTAAACTACCCCAATACACCCAACTTTGATCTGTTGATACTAGATTGCGCAATTTGTTTCTCTTTACACATGAGTAACTACCCAGTCCCTTCAGTGACATCTAGCGTATCGGTGAGGAGTCAACATACCTTCCGTGTACTTATCACTTAACGACTGTACGCTCGCGGTTAAAGAATGACGACCATCAAATCTCTGCGTCCCATCGTCGTCAGTCAGTGAGGCGCACCGTTTATATTATTGGTAGTTCATAATGTCCGTTAAAGAATAAGTGATCATTGTTCTCTGCTCTTTATGCACCTATCTTACTCCATGTCTATAAGAGATTAGACTTCATTTTGTAATTTAGTAGCTTATTATAGCTGAAATCCAGCTTCAGTAATTTATTTTCTACTACTGAAATAACCGGTTCTTATTACTACGTAGTCAGAGGACTTAATAGCGCTACGCGACATATTATATCCGTGGTCACATGTGTATAGGAAATACCATGATATTTCTCCTAGTGTCATAAACTTTACAACTTTGAGGAAGTTAGGATTATTTTGGTTTCTTTTGGCTCCGCTTCTAGTTTCCGCGCGTTTTTCGGCTACGTTTTGCCCTGATTTCCTCGCACGCTTGCGAAAAAATAGTAATACTGCAAAGAACTTACTTGACACCGTATTCGAAAATGCTTCTGGCTATCACATCACGGTTGATCTTGATATTCTCACGATTCCACAGAAACCAAGCACTTGTTTATTTCAAAATAACTTACGATCAGTCAATTTCTTTTGATGTTTAGTTCTCGTTCGCTTATCGCTTAAACGCCTTAAGTCAACCGGTTATTAAAAAGATTTATATACTTGGAATTTTGTCTTAAATTTGATTTCGTCACATACTCAGGTATATGTGACATGTTCCGTCAGATTTTTGCTCAAATAGTCGAAATATTTTATACCCTGGCAATCAATATGTGTGACTGGTGACGTAACATGATGACGATCTCGTACCGCTTTATGACATCACTGAAATACATAAACACCTTCCTTCCCAACCTCAAATAGAGGGTTTGTGTATACGGAATCGAAGTGTTGTACACTCGCGATAGAGATACAGGATCGGAGTGTTTGACCTATTGACAGACTGTGTGACAATATATGATATATATTTCACCGTCTAGTCACAGAACGTAGATTCGACGGACAGTCCAAATCATGGTACTGTGGGCGCATCTCATTGTGATCGCTGTGTCTCTTTTTGATAACAATAACTGACTGATAACATTAAGAAATATGAATATGATATAAATATGTTTTAAGACTAATATCACAATACCCGATTGATTAAAGTATCTGCAATCATGCAATTTTGCTCGAATTTTCGCTGTTCAACGCATGTTCAGTTGGAGTATTGCGGTTGTGTCTTACAAAGTCTCTTGAGGACATTTACCATTTACTAACTCTGATGCTAGTAAAGTTGTTTGTGCTATTTTAAGTATTACTTATTAGTGACCACGAATCCTGGGAAATACTGCTTTGGTTTTCGTCATTTTTGGTTTTCAACCGACTTCCATGAACCAATCAGTGATTAAAACCGAAATAGCTCTGTATTGGTTTACCCAGAACTCCTCTCGGGCCTCATTTTCTCCCCCGAATTTCAGGTGTACATACCCTGTAAAGTATTGGAGATTATCACTCAAAATTCGATTCCAGTTATATGGGTTTACAAGAATCGCTCCAACACACAAGTGCTTGTTGTTGCTCTCGAAGCTCGTATACGAGCTGACGTCATTATCAGAGACTTCTATAACATTAAATCGTGTTGCTAATATCAAATTCTCAAAGATCTACTTCGATAAACCGGTGATTACCATATCTCATAAAAGTTTTTGTAATCTAATATCGGTCAAGATAAATGAAATGGGTTTTAATGCACATTGCGGTAAATACCACTGTCTTTATTGGCTGTGGTTCGATGTAGCCGATATCTGCCTTGGGGCAAATGAAACTTTATATGTGCGAATACAAGGAATATCGTGCATTGATGGATTGACATCGCGAAGTTCCGTTGCCCGTAGCAAGTATTAGCCTCGGAAAAACAACATTAATTTTCTTCGGAGAATTCGACACACGGAGTAGTGTTACGATAAGGATATGTTGAAGGATTATGATAGAAAGTTGTTGCAAAGAATAGCTTTGGATGTACACGTAGGCCTATGTCTAGCTTTGCAACGAGAATGGGTTTCAGTTGATTGTTATTGAAGGGGCGTAAGTTGGAGTTGAATATGAAGAACGAACGGGGGAAAATCGCTAGTAGTACGCTATAGTGTCAACACGTTATAACGCGATAGTTGAGGTCAATAAAATGACATTGCAGGAGAGGCCGGGTAGCGTTATATCATTAAATTTTATTGCATTTGATACTACGCATAGTTAACAACGTTCTTTGATGGCTGAGTGAGATTTGAGGACCGCAGATGAGATGAGATTTGAGGACCGCTGATAGCCGCAGAAAAACACGAGAAACAAGGCACGTTTTCCTTCGTTCAACTACTAAGAAAAGGTCCGAGTTCGCGATAATTGGGGTTTCACAGTGAAATTCCCCATAGTATATAGTATACAGTACTACTACTTGCGCATGGGATTAATTATATATATCAAATCCCTGCATTTATATATTTTTATATGTACGATTAATTACTACGGTGTCTTACGCATCTTTCGAAACATTTAGGACACGATACACCGAAATAAATAACTGATAATTATTAAATCAATTCATTTTGTATTTTAAAGAACTTTTAGACTAGATTAACATTACTAACAAACTTGCTTTCTGAGATGAAATCATCGTAACGGTGGTCTCTGGAATTCTTATAGATCGCGGTCTTGCAAAAGATTGCGTAATACTGCAACTAAAAAACTTTGTCGGTGTTGAGAACACCCCGAAATGTTGTAAAATATCGGAAGACAGTGGGAATAATGGTTTGTTTGATGGATAAGAAAAGCAAGAAACCAATTGTAATAAATTTGCTATTCAAGAGAAAGAAGAATAGATACGATGAATATGTACATTGTGAGATGCCGGGGATGGATTACTTCTGTCCAACTCCATCTGTACACGTGAGTCTTTTTAAAAATAGGACCGTGACCAGTCCATCTTTTACCTACTAGGCCCATTAGCCCACAACGCGCAGTAGTAACTACAGGTATGCTATAACTATAGCATCCACTGCTAGACAAATATATTGAGGCTTCAGAACCAACCTTTTGATATTTACTGGTAATCTCTCTGGGATGGAGGAAGGTATTTTGCGTGAAAATAGTTTTTAACCAGCCCTGCGAGCCCCGTTTTTACCCAGTGGGTTTGCCTAAATCCCCAGCACAGAACCTGAATTTCCGCAGTGTTCTTTGTGACTGTCCGAGTATGTTTTCTTACATTTTTCTCCAACTTCTGTTTAGTTCCGAAGCGTTCGAATGGCAGTCTGCTTCATAACACTCGTGTTTTATTGCATGACGTTGGTATTCCTGCTAAAAAATCGTCTAAGTACCTACACACCCGTGACTAACCTGTGGAAGAACCAGGAGCTGCAACACATTGCTAAACGGAATCACAAAATAGAGGAAGTGAGAACGATGACACTATTACAAAATGAAACGGTATGAACAAGGTTGAGACTATAATTCACCCATTATAGCTCACAGGGGGTAAAGCTAAGCAAGCACTGTCTCTTGCTGCTTGACTATGAGATAAAAAAAATCACGTTTATGCCGAACTTTCTGAGGTGAATTTAATTTCTTAGCCTATATTCGCCGGGTAAGTCGTCCCACAAAATAAGGCAACATCACTTCCATCTAACTATCTAAAATTCGTATGTGTTTACCAGCAGCCTATCATGCAAGTAGTATATAAAACTTGGATCTTTCATACAAGTTGTGGTACAAGATTAACATGATAGAATTGGTACACTATCGTAGGCCTGCTGGTAGTGAGTGTCACGTATTATGCTCGGTATACTACCTCTGGTTTCAGGCGATTTTTCATGCTTTAAGATTCATATACGGTATGTTTGTCTTCACTTAGTCCATGTGAGAGGTTTCCATTATCTAAATAGCTTGTCTATGGTAGCATAAAACGCCTTAAAAACTTCAACGGATTGTTTATAACTTTATACTTCTGGTTTAGACTACGGCTTCAGCAGTAGTCGAAAGCGACAACTCAATCGAACAATCTAACGACAATATAGAACTTACCAATTCGAAGATGACATCATCAAATCGGTATATTGCGTCAGTGTCGCAGCCGCAAGTGATAAAGCGTTCTATGTCAGCATTCGGAAGTTGGATGAAGGTAAACTATACAAGACTGAACATATACTACTACAATGTAACTCCGACTACGAAAATTTAACGTAAATTCAGATGTATCATGTCATTTGACCTGTTTTTGGTAATTGAACGCATTCCCCTTGTCTCGTGTTTTTCAGCGGACGTCACCAACCAGTCTTTCAATCTTACTCACCAAACTTAGACTTTAAATAACGTTGTAAACTACGCAAACTATCAAATGCGATAAAAATCGTTTTTTATAACTTTAAAGAACTCTAGAAACACTACTTTTGACGTTTCGACCCACTTTGAACCAAGACGAAGCACGATGACGTATTTTTTTAAACTAATCAATTCAATGAGATTCTTGGAATCCGATTTAACGCAACGTTGTTTTATTCGCAATGTCATTTTATTGACCTCAACGGTCGCGTTGAAACGAAGTGACACTATATACGGCTACTTACAATCTAGCTACGCGATACAGTGCTCTTTTTTATATCTTACTTACGTTTATCAGGATCCTACGTCATCGGATGATGTCATCTACGTTATGGATCATTATTTTCGAAATACGCATATCCTGGCTTTCAAGAACATGAAGGATTTCACTGATGATGTCGTGTCAAATGATTACGAGCTCCCGATTCAATGGGGAGGAACAGGACATGCGGTTTACGACCAACATCTGTATTTTAACAGGTATAAAATGAGTAATAATTCACATAGATCCAATGCAAGCAATATTTTAGTTCTCTTTCGCAAATAGCCACGTTACTGCATCACCGTGGATTAATCGCTACAGTATAGTACTCCCATTCATTCTCACAACATAAGCACTCTGTATCGTTGACATGAACGCTGTAGCATAATCTTATCTTTGCTGTGATGAAGCGAAAGTGGTTAAAACAAGCAGCCGTAACACGTTGTTAATTCAAAAGTCTATAACGAGATATATGGATTTGCCTGTCTGTACAGATACTCTCCACTTCAGAGGAACTCTAGATTCTTTGCATAACTTTGCAGTATTGAAGCATTTGATGACTGTATATGTCATTTGCGTCCACTGGGGTGGCAGTTGCTCACTCTGGATCAGAAGCGGTTGATGTAGATGTGTTACTGCTGGTAGTTTAATCATATTTGTAGCTAGTTAGACTACTGACAGTAAATTATAAGGCCTTACTTCCATTTAAGCTATAGCAGATCGCGATTACCTTGAAGTTAGTTCATGGCAAAATATAAGTATTATTCCATTACGTGACCAGGTCGTCGCAGTTCATTCAAAACTAGAATTGTAGACAATTATGCAGAACTCCCTTTGTTGTCAATTGTAAATTTGTCACATTGTCATCACTAGCATCACCGTGCTTACTTCAAATCAATCCAGTGCATCATCTACATTCTATCTTGCGTGTGATTGGCACCAAACTATATATGCGCTACACACAGATACATGTCAATAACATGAGCTGAATTTTCAAGTCAAGGTGGTCATGGCATGATAAACAAGGTGCTGAAAAATATTACGACACTTTGTTCTGAAAAATCAAGCACTCAATATTTCTGATCTTAATATCTCAGTCATGCATTGCAGTTATACACTATATAATATATTTTAACAAATTAACCTAACGTTCATTTGCACTATGCCTTATACACATACATATACAGTATACACACATATATATATATATACAGTAAAATGTTATTTACAGTTGCAGCGGTTGTTCTAATGATACAACCTAACGTTCGGTTGCAGTAACACTTTTAGAACACTTTGTTGAACGCTTGGGTGCTAATACGTTTTAATACGTCATAATACGTTCTTCATAATTCGTTATGGTTGTAAATCCCACGAAGCTGCCACGCTGCAGCGGGAGTTCTAATTACTCTGTTTCGTGTTAGGTTTCACAAAGGCTAAGTTTTCATTAGATCAAATAATGTTGTTATCTCTCGATATATTTCGTTACAGGTACAATACTTCGACCATCTGTAAGTACAGTTTCGAAAAACGTGAAATTGTGGAGGCGAAAAATATTCCCGGCGCTGGTTTCGGTAATACATCACCGTACCAGTGGGCGGGCAGCACGGACATCGACTTTGCGGTGGACGAAGACGGCTTGTGGGTGATTTATGCAACGGAGAAGAGCAAATGGAACATCGTTGTAGGAAAACTTAATACAGATACTCTGGAGGTAAATCCTTGTTTTCTATTTCACTAGGTCCAACCTTGTTTATTTGTTCGTGAGGGAACAACAGGCAGTGATTGTTGCTCAAAGATATTATCATTTCATCTCGATCACCATCATAAGTATGTGGTAAACGTCTTTAAATATAAATATATAAAGGATTTTTTGCAATACTTGAGTATAGCACTATCACACAGGCTAATCAGGAAGCCCAGCCTTCCTTGAAGCTCCCTAGAATCTGGAACTTATTTTTTGGCAGTATTGCTACAGTCAGTTACAGCATAATTATGGTGGAATCGAGAACTTGCTAGAACCCCATCAGAGGTCGCCATCATCGCTGTAGGGACCCCGGCGTTGTCAATTTCTCATCTATTGCCTAGGTCGACTGTGAGCTAGGTTGTGTCTTGCTCTGCATAATCTCGTACATTATCATAAGTTTGTGTTAAACGCAAACTTAAATATATAAAAGGATTTTTTGCAATACTGGAGTATAGCACTATCACACAGGAAAATCAGGCTGTCGACAAGAGGTATCTCAGATTGGCGTAGTGCTGTGATAACCTTTCAGAGGTACAGTTTTGTACAGACAGACAGCCGCATATGTACCGACAAATATTCATCTAAAGAAATCTTGAATAACGCTTAGGATTAAGCAGAAAACTTCCTTGTTTCATAAATATGTTTGAAAACCATCG
>QRAM01000039.1:0-24232 GCA_013436055.1 Halocynthia roretzi
ATTACGATTCAATAAAATACCACTAGAGCGGGAGTTCTTAACCTGGTGGCCCATGGGTGGGTTTCAGGGGTTTCGTGAGGGTCAACAAATAATTGAAAATGAGACCACTCCACAATTTCATCTTCTTATTCAAGACAAAACCCCCGCTGTGATATAGCGGAGTTCTATTGTAATTGAAACCATGAAAAATGCAGAAGTGCCTGTAGCTGTGTTTATAATTCTCTCACGAGAGACCATGCCGTTTTGCTGTTGACCTCGGTCAGGCGATTTCATATTTAGTAATGTGGATAAGAAGCCCTTAGAAAAGAGAAATATAATTTCATTTATTTACTTGTATTTTTTTACTATATGAGGGCTTGTCTGATTTTAACAGAAAGTTTGTGTCAGGTGGCGTTCAGGGCACGTAATATAGTATAAAAATAAGGTATCCATATTATATATCATGTTAAATCGTTTTTTTTTTGCCTTGAATCAATGCGTGGTTAGCTTCTAGATATCTTAACCAGTAAATCCACTTCAAACGCAGTACCATATTTTCTTCAGTTGCTACACAATAACACTCCAGATATATTTGTAAACTTATGAAGTGGGCGGGACAAGTACGTCTTCGTTGATGAGTAACCCCAGAAAATGAAAACGGAAACAATAGGTTTTTGTTTCTGCCAAACGCTGCCGGTATTGTGTTGCGAAGTAGCAGAGAGGTCCAGGTAGAATGACAGAAATGTAGTTTGTTTACTAGTTTGCCAGGGCGCCGTAGCTAGAGAAGGTCAGAAGGCGTGTGTTACCTGGGGGTGCTAAAATCATATCATGTGCCGAAATAATATGGTTTTAACTCGCGAAATTCATATTACAGCAATTTATTTGTCTGCTGTATTTGTTGAAACTGATAAGGGGTTTATTTAGTAGCATCCGTGGGAACCGTCCAAGCAATGTTACCACTTATGTTACATAAGAGTTCAAAATAAACACTTAATCGATTCATATATACGACAAACTCGATGAAAATACTACAATAGAAATTGTATATTCAGGCATCTCACATTTCCACAGTATTGTGAAACAAATGTAATCAAGCTAATAGTTTTATGTCAGCCTCAGTGTGCGAGATTTGTCCTTTTATGATTTATTACTTGACTTTTATTTCATCACACCGTAATTAAATACAGGGAAGTATGTACAGTGTAGTCAGAGACACCTGTTAACAGGTTCCTAACGACCTTCGTTTGCTGATTTATGTATTAATATTCCAATGTTTGAAGATGTATTGGTTTAAATTACCAAATTCAAAATGAAGTTTAATCAGTTATACAGATTTATGTGAACGTCAGCTCTCCATAAATCGATGTCGTTCCTTTGTATATGGTACAAAAAGCGTAATACAAATTATTAACACTCCATAAAATAATCATTAACCTTTACAAGTAGATACTTGGGATTGGGATATTATTAACACAGTCTCACCTTGTGTACTTAAGGATAATAATGAAAAACGCTGCTTAAATATACACAAAACCACGTGGTATGTCACTATGGTGAATGAGTTCCATTGATATAGTGGTCTGTTACGCGTTCCGATATCTTTCGGAATATTGAATGAATGGTAGCCCTATTGTGTAGAGATTCGTGTTTTGTTAACTGTGGTTTGAGGAGCACAGTTTTAATTTAATTTACGGTGGCAAATGGCTTTGTCTTCGGCTGTTGATCAACTTTTTATCGGATCAGTTTGAGGTTCTCGAATGTACTCGTATTACCACTGACCACTTTCACCACCACTTTCCTAGTAGCCCTACAGTAGGCGTAGTGTTGGCAGGCGTACGTATCGTAAGTATGAGGAACGGTCGTAGCACATACGCAACCTTTAATCTCAAACCAACCATAATCCTGGGATTACTTGAATACCGGACCGAAAAGGGTATTTACGGTATCTTGAGCTTCACAATCTCATTGTAACTTATATACGTTGTGACATGTATATAAAGAATGACATGATATGAACTTTGATTCATTGCCATGATTCAGATTTCATCCTATAAGTCTTTCTCTTGCAGGAATAGTTAGATTATTGTAATATTGTGATCAACCTAGACTCCAGGAAACCATGGAATGAAGAGGAGTAACAAGAAGAAAACGAAAGAAATTTATCTCATAAAAGGAACGAAATATGGTCAGTTCGTGATGTGATACAGTGGACACTGCTTATTTTGTCTTTTTGATAATAATAACTGGCTGATAACATTAGTCAGGGATATGAATATGATATAGACCGATTGATATTGATAACACTACCCGATTGATAACATTATCTGCGATCATAAGCGACGTCCACTGTATATACACGGCTAATAAATTCCAGTTAATATTATTTTAATTAAGTTCATATTTTAATCAACTGCACAGCATTTTTTTATACGGTAATAATGGTACGTTTGTCAATTTGAGACCCCACAAATAAACGTTAGGGCCCTGCAATAGTTCATTCAAACCATGGGTACTTCATCCAAAATAAGTTCAAGTACTTCCGACTATTAAGTCTTCGATAACTGAATTACCATTGTCAGAACCGCCTCGAGTGGTTGGAACTCTATTGAACAGAATATCAATCCTAATCAGTTCAATATTGCTTTTCAGTTTAGCGGCAACGCAGCTGAGTGTCCTGCGTTTTAAGTTTTTTCTAACCTTTTCTAATGTTGATTCGAGTTTTAGGAAAAAAACTTTGTTTCGCTTTGTTTTTAGCCTTCTCGAAAGGCATCCAAAAGCCCTAAATTAAAAGGAAAGGGGAAGAAGGGAAAAAAGAAGAAAACGGCCTCAGCCAAATCCCATAATTCTGCTGCAGCGTTAGGAGGAACTGGACCGTCAGAGGTAACGACTAATGACTGCATAGTTGACGTCCTCTCAGGCATTTATATCAGGTGTATGACAGCAATTTGTACTGAAATCAACCAACTGGTTGGTCCAAAGTGAGCAGCGTTTTTCCTCACACCTCTTTAAAGTTCTATCTGCAGATCTCGATCGACCATAAATATCTGTTTGGGGGCGGCACAATCTCTATTTACGTCGTTGCAGTTATATGTATCATTAAGCAATCACGCAGAACAAGCGAAAGTAACTCGTCATTATAAAGTGACTATCACCATAGGTATCGCGTAAATGAAGAAAATATGTACCGCGAGATGGCGCTATTAGATCACTTTTCGATGGAACTCGGCCTCAGTATTGCAATGCAAGTGATAGCTATTGAGCCACTATTTCACTTGAAATTTTTTCCTAACAAGGCGTTGTTTGAGGATGAATCTTGACATTTAAACTAAACTTATATCATCACAGTGTCAAGTACCCGTTATTCTATTTCTTTTAAATTCCCTTGAACAATATGATATGTTGGTGCGTTATCTCATCTCTATTTAGATTGACATCCTAAGCCACGCAGCCATGGATAACGCATATTACATTTGTCATAACGCTGTGGATTGTCTCGAAAAAAGAGGATTTTCGTGGTCAGGAGGTGGAGGTGGGAAAAAGAAAGGAGGGAAAAAAGGAAAGAAAGGGAAAAGAAAAAAATGAATCATTTGCTTTTCTCATTATTTTTACATTATTTTTTATATGTTTCTAGTTCAATTTTTATTTTCTGCTTGGTGCCAAACTGTGTGATTTTTATAATCCGCGAAAGTTAAACATCTACAAGTTACGTTGAAGCTAATCATGGGCGAATTATAGCTTGTAGAAACTGGATAATCCTAGCAGAATAAATCTGATAAATAATCACATCGGGTAATGCTAATCATGGGTAAAATATCAACTCGTCATTGGTTTGTACAATGAAAACACACAAAAATCGAGTTTATTGGCCTTTATATTTTCTTATTATACAAAGAAGTGATTCTGGAATGACATATATCGATATATAAATAATTTTGAATGCTGAGTGGCAGTACTGCAGTCGATAAGTCATGACAAATAGGCTGAGAATTTGAATTTTGGGGAATACCCTACACTAGCGTTCGTCAACACATTCTAAATAAACTTTTTATGCGGCATTTCTCTGTAATGCATACTTAACAAATATAAATAAGTTATACCATTTCTTAGAAATTGAAATACGATTAAACTGGACAAGTTTCAAGTTATTATTTCGAAATATTTTGAAGACACTTAAGAGAGTAGCAAAGGTCACCGATATTGATTGACGTAAGCGATTTAGCGCCATCTCGTGTTCCAAAATTTATTTTGAAGCTTGGTCGCGCAGCTGGATTCGGATGAAGGGACAAAATTTTGGAAAGAAATCAGGGTTTGGGCAAGATTCTCGCCCCGTTTGTAAAAGACCCAGAGTTGGATCGTCCCCAGGGTCGAGTACAAGAAATTTTCGCAACGGAACTGCGCAGTTCTCAAACGAAAAGGCGAACAACCGTCTGAATAAGTTCGTAGAAGATGAAGATGATCCTTTTGCAGGAGACGAGTTTACTGGCGAGGAGCTGGAGGAATTGGAATGGGTAGCTACACAGGTAACATGCTTTTTTTCTGATAATTACTTACATTACTGCTGGTGAATTAGATTGGAATGTTCAGTCATAAGAAAAGGCTTTTTTGAACTCAACATATTTCTTTTGCCGTTAGTGTTTAAACTATTGAAGTACGTTGATAGTTAATCCATATAGTTTAGTGATTATTGGTGACAGGGTTGGTAATAGGTAGGTGTGGGAGTTTATATTAGTACCATGGGGTTGAGACAGTGACAGATCATTGGAAAATAGAATGGCTTGCAGGCCTTATTTTTTCATTTATTGTCAGCAGGGAAAAGTTGATACTTTGCTTTTCACATCAGGTAACCTTCTGTATAGTGTTGACCCACAAGCTGAAGAAATGTGTTGCATAAGGAACTATATAGTTATGTCACAACCAACTTTCATGTATTCTAATTTCACAACTACAATTATCAAATGTTCTTTCGTGTATATTCATGGCGGTGAGATTCAACTTTATATACTGTAAAATTTCCTACCACAGGCTGAAATTAAACTCACACAAGAGAAGCAATCTAAAACTAAACCAAATGATGATATCTCAAGCAAAAAAACACCGTCAACGACGAACTATAGTTTCAAAATGCCTTCATGCAGGTAAATGCGATGAAATTAGTGAATAAATACATTCAATTGAAGTTCGATAATGGTTTATTTTTCAATAGTTTGATTTGTTCTGTTTTGCAGCAAAGTCAATGGAAATCCTTCCAACTTTCATCATGAAAATCAGGAGAAAACGATCAGTGCACTTCATGAACAGATTGAGAAATGCAATCGAAGGGTGAAAATTCCCGATATAAATATATTGGAAGTGCTATCTTATGATATCTAGATCAGTCAAATCTCCCCGACCAAATAATTGGTTTATTTAACATAAATTCGCAAAAAACGGGATCAGTGATTGGAATTTTTTTGAAACTTGGCGGACATATTATATTCATTGTTACCTTTGTATAGGAAATGATGTGTACTGTGATCCATTCGCATGATCTTGAACTGACATTACAACATTTGCTGTAATTTTTTTGTCAAGATCGCAGAAATGGAGAAAAATCATTCAAGAAAAGACGGTGAGATCGGCATCCTTCGTGACAGACTCGTGACTACTCAGAAAGAGCTCGATGAACAAAGAGTGAAAGCAATTGAAATAAAACAGCAACATAAGAATGAAGATAGTGAACGGCTTAAATTTTTAGAAAGAGAGGTATATATCTATATCTTTTGTGAATGCAAGTAATGTAAATGTTTTGAAAATAAAACCAGCCCAGGCATCCTTTACCTACCAAGTTGACACTCTCAATATCTCTGATATTCTTTATAAGTGGGAGTTTACGGGATAAATAGAATTTTTCTTACCAAAGTTTTTTTTTAGCTGCAAAAGGTACTTATTCTGTGTTTTGTATTTGTTTTAATAAGGTGGAAAAGTACAAGGACCAAATTCAATTCAAGCACGCAGAAATGATGGAATCCCAAGGACTAATTCGTAACCTTGAAACAAAGAACAAAATGCTGATGGAAAACCAACGTCTGGGGTGAGGAAATGAAATTTGGAAATGTCAAAGGTTAATTAACGCCCCTATAGAAAGGCTATTTTGACCGATGTTTGCTGCCTGTTAAGTCTCGTGGCTGCATTAAGCCATCTCTGTTGAGCAACTTGCCGGCACCGATCTAATTTTGCCAAATGGTGCAAAATTTACCGGCACCAAACTCAGTAGCAGTTGTTAAGCACTTTCGTACAACATTATTATTTGGTTATGATCATCGTACACTTTATTTTATTCAACATATTTTTCTCATTAATTTTATGCTAAAATGAATTTATTCCTGCCAGAGTCAATGTTAGTGTATTGCACTTTTACAGGTCAATTCAATCATCATCGTCTCATTGTCCGACAGATCATTCAAGTATGGACTGGTGTTCTACACAAGATGGAGTCAGTGGACCAAAGAAAATTAAACTGGTCAAGCCTGAGAGTCCAAGATTTATAAGTTCAATGATGGTGAAAAAGAAATTTGAAGACGGTTAGCAATATTGGCTTATATTGCTATATTAGTGGATTGTTGTGAAATATCTTCATGATCATGAACAGGATAGATCAAGGGCCAAATTTAGTATACAGTGGTTCCTCGTACTTCGCACGATCCCAACTTCGTTCTTTCAAGATTTCAAATGCTAAATTCATGAGAAATTCCATTCGGAGTTCGACCGATGTAGTAAAAAAAATGCACTTCGAAAGTTCAACACGCCTAGTAAAAAATTGCGATCACTGCGCGAATTATGTTTGTGACCGGCAGCATGTTTCAATCGCAGTGAATAATCCAAATTGACACTTTGTTCAACACCACCATGGTTCACCTTTTGCTCAACGCTCGGTCTGAGCTTTCTCCAGATCACATGAGGATATATCTTCACTTAATTCCTATATTGGTTTCAGATCTCGGAAGGAAAAAATTGTCTACTTTGTCAAACAAACCGGCAACCTCAGCATCAGAATCTGCAGAAGTAAAGATTGAATCAGATCTGAATAATTTAAGACTGAAGTCAAAATACATGGAGAGGGAGATGGACAGTGCAGCTATAATGCATTGCATCATGTTTCAACAAGAAAATGAAATCATAAATCTATCACAAGATTTGGAAAAGCTCAAATGCAATGTCAAATCACCTCTATTAACTCTGCTTAACCATTCGTCAAATAGAAAAAAGTAAGATTATGTTATGGCACGAAAAACATTTCCAAGATAACCGAAGTTTTCCGTAAATAAGCCCGGGAGGATAATTCGAAAATAGGGTATGAGGAATGCGAACTTTATTTACAAATAAACGCCCATGGTCTTATAAACGGGCAATTGTTTAAACAATCTATTTGGTATAATGTATTCATCTGTAAATGAGATTTATATAGCTTATGTACAAGGCTGTTTCCAACAAAACCTGTACAAAATATGAATATCTATCAATGTCTTGTGGTTTTGTAATTTTAATAGAGAATTCTTGATGGTGAAAAGTCACTGTGGTTCGTTCATATTTCAATTTTCCAGGCATTTGTACATTGTTATTTCAATAGGACTTGTTTACAGGAAACTCTGGTATTATTAGTAGCAAGTAGAATTTTGTTCATATAAATTATTCTATTGCTCTTCTTCCAGAATGAACAGTAAGACACTGACATCAATCATGAATTGCATCAACAAAATAATTCATCTACCTGAAACCGACATTAAATATCCATGTGAGTGCTCCTAGGTTTTGTTCTAACAACCTGGTCATGAAGTGAATCGGTTCATAAACAAAATCCTCAATTAAAGACCAGGTTTCGTTCCAAGTACCTGGTCGTGAAGGGGATTTGTACCTTATTTAATAACAGCAAAAAGATATATCTTTATTTTTTTTATATATCGAAACTATGATGTATGTATGCTACAATACAATTGTGAAACGAGGGTTTCCATGGAATCACATTTTGGGTGGGTACTTCATGTAGTTCCTAGAATTTCAGGTTCGGTTTGGTAGGAATACCTGACAAAAACAGGTTCTCACGAAGTTGACGTTTTTTGGTTAATTTCACCAAGTCCTTAGTTTCTCAAACTAACGTATATAACTGTGCCTTTTGATTGCCTTCATTTCATTTCTTTACAGTTTCAAGTCCGGAGCCACTTGACCTAAGTAGTTTTAATGGCTTTGAAGAGTTAATATATCTGATTAATGACGCACTCACATCAAACTCTACAACGCAAGGAACCTCCTCAGCTTCCTATTTATCAATTGAGTCTGTGTCAGACTTTGAAAATATTCAAGCGGCGATACAAATACTTGAAGTTCTCACCACAGGTTCCTTGAAGTTTGCCTTCTATATAGTTACACAGGTACATTTGCTACATTATGAAGGAATCAAAGTTCTTTCACTATTTACTGTACAGTATCCATACTTTCAGCCCTCAAAGTTTGTGAGGATCATCTGGGGGAAGGTATTGATAGCGCTGTTGTGTGGGCTGATATATATTAGTTGTAGATCAATTATAATTTACCTTATAATGATAAAATTCACACACAACATCCCTAATATCCTAATCAACATTCTGTGAAAATTTTAAGTAAATCAGTAAAGGTTATTTGGAGTAATGGAATGGATCAAATATTTGTTAGGCATGGCATTTCTAGGGCATGGAAAATGTTCGGAATCCTTGTTATAGGGCATAAATAAGTTCTTCCTCCAAAAGCACAGCTTGTAAACTTCCTCCTGTTCATTTATTTGTTTCTTAGGAATCTCCTGGAGTAACTGAAAAATTGCTATCAATGAATTTTCTTCAGCTGAAATTGGCAAAGTCACAAACTCCAGATCGAATACTTTTATACACTTTGAAACTTTTACGTAACCTTGCCAGAGCAGCATCCGGAAAAGACTGTATTGAAAAGTAATTAACAACTTGTCACAAATTGATTCTCCTATACTAACCAATAATATATCTATTTGATACAGATTTTCACCCTTTCTGAAGAAATCGTACTTATTTCCACTGATAACCCATGAAAACGCTTCGATTTCTTCATTATCATTAGATATTCTCACGATTTTAGCCCTGTATGGACCGTTTGTGCTTGAAATTCTCAAGGAAGATTCGGAAACAAGTAACTGCTGTCTTAGTTGTTTTATGTAGCTAGATTTTATGTATAACAGGATCAGTTACTTGTAAGGGAGGTTGGGATGAAGTTCCCCACCTTTTTAAATTTTTGTTGGTGTCAAGGAGTCGGTTACTTTTGGCTGGGTCAGAGTCGGTAAAAATATCCTTAACATCATTAATTCCGGTGTGAAGTTCTTAGGTTGACTGCTAAGCCACTTGTTGGAAAGTTCTGACAAATTCGTGGGAGCAATTCGGGCAATCACAGTTGTACAAGCGCTAAGTTTCCACTGCTTCTAGAGCATCGGCTATATTTAGAATTTTAACGATATCGCTAAGATAAAAAGAAAGGAGTATTTAGGAGATTTCGCCACAGACATCTTCACAAGAAGCACTTAACAAATAAACAGTTAATAAAGAATTTGAAGTATATTTTAGTCATCATCTGAGATTGTCATGTTTATTTCATTTAGATTCATTAAGCATACTTGGACATATCTGTCATCTATCTTCCTCTGAGACAAACAGCATGGAAAATAAAAAAATGACTGTTCTGATCAAGGTCTGTATAACTTTCTTGAATCAGCGAATGGATGTTTCCTGCAACAGGTTGTAGAACATTTTTTTCATTACTTCCAGATCATCAACGTGTTGTCGGTTCTTGTCTCTGAACATGAAACACTGCTGATGGAACAGTCATGTTATGCTGAGATCTATCATGCTTCTGATGTATTGCTTTATAACCAGTTGCTACAATGGAGGAAAGACAAAGATAATAAAACCAGGTTACTTGAATCTTATGATCTGGGGTGGTGGGAGGCGCTTGAACACACACATAACCATATATTATTACAGTTTTCATAATTTTTCTAACTATGAACAAATATGGATTATTACAGAAATTCATTGATACAAAGAGCTTTGTGTCTTCTGCACTCGTGTGCCAACGTATACACAGATGCCATACCGGACAGCCGTCGCGACCATAGGCACCAGGTCGTACTGACCGATCTCGCGTATTTTCTAAGCGAAGGAAAAGACGAGAATTCTTTTTGGTTTCGGGAATTGAATCGGATTGTAAAATCTGAAGTGAACGATCTTTTTGAAGAAAAAGAATCGACTTGACGTTTACTTACATATGATGAACTGCTGGCTCTTATTTGCTATGATATGCTTTCATATCAATATATTCACGTGTAGCACGAGTGAAAACATATCAGTAACATGTTCAAACTCATTTTATTCATTTTTACAGAGTAGACAAACTACTGAAATTTGTAAACCTGAAAAATGGCCTTGTTTAGCCACGAATATATTTCCTGTAACATGACTAGCCGGTTCTTTATTCAACACATCTCTCCAGCTTGTGGATCAACACTATACAGCAGGTTAGCGTTTACTTTTCTTGTAATATATGAGAGCTATTGTACGGTAGGTCTCTGTCATGGATAAGCACAGCATCAAGTGAAATGACATTAAATGAAAGACGAAGGAAACTAATTATATTTATTCTCTTTTCTCATTAATATTATAATGGAACGACTTGGATTTCGGCCTGTGTTTGAATAGTTGTCGGTAAAAGATAGCTACTTTATCAAGTCCTCTTATTGGAGAAGTCATTTTGGTGCACATGCAAAGCACATACAGTAGGTACCCACTTAACGTCATTGATAGGTTTTTTAAATATGTGGTTCCAAGTGAAGTGACCCTGAAGGAAATTGTTTATTTTTATATCTCATTTCTTTAATCAATATTATAATAGCTATATACCAGGACCTGCTGTACATTATTACCTCATTTTGCATGGAAGTTATGGGGAAAGATCAATCAACTCAATTTAGGTATTGTCTGATATTTAAGGAGTCGAAGCTATTATTATTGAAGATAAAATACCAACAGTTGAGCATTTCCCACGATATTGAGCGACCGCAGAATATTATTGAACAAAGTACAGCTTGTTGAATAGATAACAGCTAATTTGATTTTCCAAGTGTTTCCTCTGTCGGCAGTTCAGTCCAAAGATCAGGCTCATAATGTAAGACTGTGTTTTCATATGAAAGACTAGTTAAGGCAGAGTGTTGATTTTTCTATATTGCCATCTATGTCCTAAATTTCCGAGATGCCTAACTTATATTCACCAAAATAATGCAGCACCACCTCCAGCAGTAGTCCAGGTAGTATATAAGAATTGGATCGTAAATTCAAGTTGTGGTACAAGACTAACATGATAGAATTAGTAGACAGTAGACTTAGACTAGTGTATAGATGCAGGCTTGCTGGTAACTGGTAACGGTACGGCCTCATTTTTATCTGTGCGGCGTATCGACAACTTTATGGTCGGCATATTAATCAACTTCTAGCTTTTGAATGATATTTTTATTGTTCATGACTCGACTTACACGTCGACATATACAGTAATTTATTATCTTTGGTATGTGTTAAAATAATTAGCATATCCAGTATGTAGACTAGGTATGGTCGTGCAACATTGTGTCATATACCGTGTATAACTTATTGTTATACAGGTGAATTCAGTGACAGTTCATTCGTGCACTAGAAAGCTTGGAGCTGCTTTGAAGGAAGCAACTTTAACTGTTAGGTGGTTAAGAATGATGGCTAGCACCATGGAGGTTAAACAAGTGAGAATCCAGCTCAAAAGCCGATTTCTTCCGGGATATCGCCTCTTCATCCCAATCAGGCATCAAAATAAATTTTGAAACACGGGATGGCGCTAAATCACTCACGTTCACGCTCATTATCGGTTACCTTTGCTACTATGTAGTTTTTCGAAATAATAATCAAATCTTTTCAATTTCAATAACTTTCTAAGACATTTCAATTCATCAGGAATTATATAACTTATTTATATTTGGTAAATATTAATTACTGAGACATGTAGCATCGAAACTTTATTCAGAATGTGTCAAATATAGCGCACACAATAGGGTATTCCCCCAAACGGACCATGTCAAAAGATACTGTAAGGAAATTAGCATTTGCGTTTAGAAAAGGTAATTTCACAGGAACACTTCCCATTACGTTGAACCTTTCACAATTTAAATGCAGCATGAGAAATGGAAAGAATTTATGGCGCTTTTGCCGTCAATCTATCCAGATAGCCAACTTTCGTCATTATTCGGAATGTTAAATTAATTCTTGGTGATTTTGCTTTCTTCCTGACCGGTAAGGAATGATACCAAAACGTATTCGTCGGTGGATTCATCACCAAAAGATCCCCGTTCCTTAAAACAACATTGACTGAGTCCAAGTCCTCTCTACTTTTCCTCTTCCCTCTTGTGTCCTTGTGTTTGAACACAAAATCTCTCTCTTGGCCCAGAGACAAAGAAGCTATCGGTGCATTCTTTAATAATTCTTTTTCATCGTCTCTGTGCTCACCCATATGCTGTGTTCCATTCTCGTATCGGTTAACTAACACGAAATTGAACGTCCATCTGTGGTTCAAAGCCTCCTCCACAGCTGATTTTATACTCAGTAGGGTCGGGGACCATGGTTTCGCAGGGATTGTGTTTCCAGAAAACTTGTAACTCAATCCCATGTCCCCGAATGCGGCTTGCTTTCTGGGTATATTCCTCCACTTTCCATAAATCTTCAATATATTATATTTCAATTTAACTTGTCAGGACCAATAAATACTCAGATAGTCGAATCTTGTTAGATTGGGGTCTGGTGAAATTGGATTATCGTTAACAGGTGATTCAGATGACAGTTTTGATAATCGAGTGTTCATTATAATGCGTGACTATGTGGAATGTAAATACAAAACTATATACCTTTACTTGGGCCAGATCTCCAGTGTTATACTCGATTGTCTTTTCTAAATCATGGAACAGTTCGTCAGATTCGCTTTTGGAAAACAAAGTCACCAAATCGCAATCAAGGTTCTCTGAACTGATTTTCTTCCATGACAATTTCTTTTCAGTTTTTGTTTCTTCTGACTTTTCTTCTCGCTTGAAGTAATCGGTCCTACAATACATACAGGTTGAGAATTCTTTATTCTAAATTGCCTTGTTATATACCTTACATCTGAGTGTGGTACAAAAATTTTAAACTTAATTTCTTCGAATGCAATGTTACTTTTAAGAAGGCGCGAACATTGATCAAACATTTCCCCCCTCACTGTATTATTAAAATCAATAGAAGACATCAAACACACTGATAGCTAACTTTCTGATGTTATTGGCTACAAAAAATTAATAAAAACATGCATTAAACATCCGGTATATATCATGAAATGTACAAGGATATTGTGGTTAAACTTGGGTCCCATCTTATACATGCAAGTATAAAAATATTCTGGAATCCAAAGAAATTCCTGCAGTTGCTGAGTTTCCTAAATTCTCTTTATTTAAACTTACAATTTCATCTTTTTAGCCACAGTTTCTGGCTTAGACATTCTACAGATAAGAGTCGAGATGTATGACGAATCGGGATGGCTGAGGATGCACTGGCTCCAAATGGTTTTGCTTCGTTTTGGTTTTGTTTTTATTCCACAATGCAGTTACATAAAGGAAGAAGAATTTTTACATTCAGAAGATGTAGCAGGTTCAATTTTTTGACTTAATAATTATTCGTAAGACCTGAAAAAATAGGATAATGATAAGTTACGTTTCCATATTTTTTCAAATAATTAAACATATCAAAAATTGTAGTTGTAAGGTAGTAAAGGCTCCTACTAAATCACTGAACTTCATGTCATTGCAGATGAAATCTTTGGAATGAAAGAGTCAAAAGTCTATGGGAACGCAGACCTCAGATCATTCATATCTATGTTTATCCTATACCGAATACCATTCCGATGCTTGCGTGTGATCAACGACTACTTCGGTGGTGCATATGGCAGTTTGATCAAGCCGTACACATTATTAATAGCTCCCAGACTCTGGATTTGCTGCCTCAGTTTCCTGTGTGATCATTTGATTTACAAAATTGCAATCAATTGTGAACGGACGGTTAAAGAAGCAGCTATAGCAAGACTTTTATTTGCCGGGTCATACGCTGTAGTTGTTTTCATGGCCAGAACGTTTTCATCTTCAGTACAGACAATACTTTTTTGCGCCTTGCTTTATACCGCCACGAAAACGTGCGAGTGCAAAGACGAGATGGGAAACTACATGAACAATCGTAACGCGATTATAAAACAATCTTTTATGATAGGGGGGATCATGGCAATAGGAGTTGTGCTAGAATCATCGTTCTGGATTTTTATATTCTGCCCATTAGCATACTGGTTTTTCATGCCTAAGACCTCATTTAATCTTTTAGTTGTTAAGTTATGTTTGGTGTTCATAAGTGCCTGTATATTTGTGTCAGGATTGATTTTCTACCAGAACCAATTTTACTGTGAGGTTGATATCCAGGAAGAAATAAGATCCAACTATGGTAATACAGTTCCAAGGAAGAAACTCATGGATTCATTCAAAGGTGATGCATCTATGTCCATAAAACTAAGGACTAACACTGAAAATGGTACGTACATCAAAGCACCTTTGTTTAACAACCACAACAGTGGTTAACCTTTTTTTTAACCCTTCTGAGAATCTGGTGGGAGCTATTGATCCCCTCCCTAGAAAAATTCATAGACAGAATATTTTAATTAATTATTTGACATTTCAACTTTAGAGTTTATCCATGCGTAGTAGGAAATATTTTATTTACCACAGAGTTATCATGAAGAAATATCTGCCAGGGAGATAAAAATACTTATAAATTTATTATATTAACTTGTATATTTATTTTAAATTACTATCTGACCTTTGCTGACACCCCTAACCATTTTTTATTTTGAATCTTTCAGGTATGCTTGTCAACAAAGATTTATTTACACTTTTGGGACCGTTACCCATAATTGTGTTCATTCAAATGCACTCCATGATGAGAGCATATACTGAGGAAGCATTGTTTAAAAAGAAGAACATATATTTTTTCATATTCTTCTACAGTTTTGGATTGCTAACAGCTACAGGACACTATTCTTTTCTTATTACTTTCCCTCTGGTCATACCAGTTATTATGATATCATCAGTCAACATGAGGAAGCCTCTGCTTTTCTGTCGAGTGTGGTGCTCTCTTAATATCATTTCGCTATTCTACTTTGGATTCATGTTGCGAGGTGGCGTCTACAATTCAACTGTTTTTTTGAATGATTTGTCTATGCGATATACAACGAAAGGTTTTTCCGAAGTCAGTCTCGCGGTACTACACTACAAAACACCTGTTCCACCAAAGTACCAGATGCAGAGTACGGTGGACTCCTATACAGGAATGGACAGCGTAAATTTAAAGTTGAATTTAGTGGATGCGGGAAATGAGGAAAATATACTTCATGGGATGATCGACAGTATACTGCTTGAATCTCCCAATACAAGTCTTCTGCTGATGATACCAGCTTCTTCTCGTTGCAGAGATTTATTGCTGTTGAACGTTCGGTATAATATGAAGCTCTACAAACAATTTTGTCCACACGTTGTGCCAGAGAACCTCGATTACTTTCTGGAGCCGAGCGAATTATGTACATCGACGGGAACGCAGTATGATGAAAACTTCAGTTATTTTATCGACAAATTTTCACTGAATTTATATCTTGTCACTAGACATATAACTAGGGATTTCAAACCTATTAGGCAGGAACAAGAAACAGAGATAGTTAAAATAGTAAAATATATTTATCCAGTGAAAGAATGAATTCAAACTGAAGGTAATGCTGTCCTGCATTGCTTGCATGTCTATAAACAAATAACAGTACTGATATAAACCTCAATGAAATGAAGTGTTGAAACTGTTTTGTTCATCCAGCAGTGTTATTTAATTGCAATGAATTTATATGAATCTCAATATACAATTGGTACATGATTTACAGTGAACACAAAGAGATTTACAGAATTGATATGGTACTAGTTTAGTGCTCTGGGTGAAGGGTAACCCCAACCTAGCCTAATGTGACAGGGCTTTCCAAGGGACCACACTACTAAACTAGTATCATAAATATAATCACAATCTTTTGTCTATAATTGAATGAGTAGCATGTGTCAATTGTTCGTTAAATATTTTTTATATGTAAATTTTATATATTTTCTGCATTAAATCCTTCCAAATTATCCTGTATTTCTGTAAAGATACTTAATCCAGTATCTTTGATTCCAGGACTGTGTCGGATTAACAGAAATTTGTATATAGAAACCTCTTACCCATCTGGAACATTTATCACATTTTCCAATATGTTTAAAATACCAGAGAATGTTTTTTAGATGAAATGAAACAACTACTGAATGTGAAAGTAGCTAGCCTGCTATGTTTCAAGCTTAACCTTGATGGTCAAATGGTGAACTAACCACATCAATAGATGGAAATATACTGCTACCAAGCATATTAAATCAGAACAAAATCCAGTGGTTAACAACACAAACACAGTATGCAGACAAGGTTTGAAGTTGGAAAATATGTATGAAATTTATGCTAAACGATGCCGGAAAGTCAATGATCAAATATGTCAAGCCAATCACACTATTTCTAAAGGATCCCTGTCTGCAGCAGAGGTAATTATAGCAGATTCATCACATGCTAATATTTTTATCAGTTCTCCTTTCATTACAGTAAGATATCCTCTCTCTGTATTACTATGTTCACAGAGAATAACTGAAGTTCCATTCTGCGTAGCATCTAGAACTTCATGGTGCGACATTTCCCCTGTGAGATAAACATCAACTCGACATCGGGAATGCTCCCTCTGCCAAGAACCTGCATGTACAATTACGGATCGAACTATGCTTTCAAGAGATCTTCCACGTGCGACAGCAAGACGAAGATGATGTAATTTCAAATGATCTTTAACCCTCTGGACAAGCGTCTCAAGTGGCACGCCGTCTTCCAGAGTACAAAGTCGCCCGTCTCCTGTAAAAGGAATCGGAATCGAGGAGGATTGAGAGTAGTGGATCTCATTGAAGGGGAGTTTCGCGCTTGCATTGGTGAGTGCATTTTTGGCATCTTTTTGCAGAAATATAGCGGTAGATGGATTTTGAGCAGCAAATTCAGGGATATCTTTCATTTTTGCCTTCAAAATAGTAAAAAAGCAGTTAGTTTGGGTAGTTAATACATCACAATACACTGTTAGTGTCATAAATAGAAACAATGATCAATAAAAACCTCTGATTTGGGATGAAATGTCATTAAACTTGTTCCTGGATTTTCCATGCTCGGTTTAACAGGCACAAGGGACAAATGTTTCCCAAGTCCCGAAGCAAGCCAATCATTCACTCCATTTCGAACAGCATCACAAGCAGTGTGTGGCGAATACACTGCAATCCTATTCTCCAATGCTAATGCTACGAGTCTTTCTTTCCACGATTTTGAAGTGATTCTCTTTAAAGGATTAAATATTGGAGGGTGATAAGATACAATCATGTTAGCATCATTCTGTATCGCTTCATTCATAACATCTTCAGTTAAATCGTTGGTTAAGAGGATTTTATTGATGACATGGGGAGGTGTCGGTTCGACTAGAAGACCCACATTATCCCAGCTCGCTGCAAGTTTAATGGGTGCAATGGTGTTCAATGCCTCTACTATAGATGGAAGTTCCATTGTTGAATATTTAAAACGGTTTCTTATTAGTTGGATTCTCAAGAATTTGCTGAATATAAATGCCATGTACTAGCAAAATATCAAGGTTCAAGGTACAAGCTTGCGTATACTGAAAAATGTAAATTGAATTTACGAAAACTAATGACGCAGCATTATTAGGGGATTCCCCTATGTGCGACACTGTGCGAAATCACTCCGAATCGCCAACTAACGGATTTTGAAATTCTATTTCTTACACTATGTGAATATTGGGATGGAATTACGTACTTGTGGGCCCCCGGTCAAACTCATCAATGGGCCCCTGAATTTATAAAAATGTTTGCAAATGAATTTTAACCTGGTTTTGAGTACTGCAGTTGTCGCGTTCGGTTATATATCGTGAGAATGAATCAAAGTACCTATGTAACCACGAATATAATATGTCGCGCAGCGCTGTTTAGACCCCCTCTTACACTCACTATGAAGCAATAAGCACTTGTTTTTTTAGTGGCTGAACATGTTTAACTGCAGCTGGGTTTCGACCATAATTGGCTTTCCATAATAACAATTACTAAATTCAAGTTCAATCAGTTATACAGATGTGGAGTCAGACTGCACAGGCGCATAAAAGGGCAAAAGAGAAATAATAATCACTTATCATCTAACGGATAGCATATGCAATTACCATTGAAATATACTGTTCGACTCACAGTGACTTTTGTTTAGACAGCTTTGACTTATCGGTAACACATTTCGAAATAAATAAATTTCCATAAACCCTTTTCCATAATCCGCTACATTAGGGGATTAACCACATGCACAAAAAGATAAAGGAGCGGGAGATTGTTTTTATTTCAGTTGCTACGGAACAGATCGTCATTCAGTGAAGAACCAATTCGAGGAGAGGTTCCTAGTGTATTTAGGACAGATCGCAGTTGATTTTAGAAGTACGTTGTAAGCAGGGTTTGTTAATACAGTACTGCATTTGTGAAGTAGAGTTAATGTATTCACAACACAGATATTGGAACCAGTGTTTATTGCTACATAGTCAGTGTGAAAAGGGATCTAAACAGCGCTACGCGACATATTATAGTATTTGTTGTTACATGTATATAGGAAATATGTACTTTTATTCATCCTCACGATCTAGAACTGAACGCTACATGGTAGTTGATTGTATTTTATCATTCATTTCGCTCTTTTCAGTCGGGTTTCGCCAGGTGTTGGACGAATATTTTCTGTCTACAGATTAGTAAAATTGTCTAAAACGCTGTATTGAAGATTCAAATGACTTTTAGTGATGAATTTTACCCCAATTCTCGAATATTCTTTAATTCATAAAGATATATTATAGACTAATATCAGAAGGTAACAAGCAGCCCACGATAATAATAATTGTTTTATCAGGCGTCACTTTTGCTTATCGAATTTCAAGTAAACTTCGCCCGAGGAACAAGTTGTTTTGTTATGTCATTCATGGATTGTTTCCCATAACTGCATTGTCTATTTTTAATCGCAATCGTGCAAGAGTAACTTCGGTAGCAGGAATTCAGTACACATGCAACTGACACCAGCTCAGTAATTCCCACAGTGGGGCCGTTTGAGTTGATGAGGGGTCATTGCAAGGTACCGAGGTAACGAATGAAAATATCTAGAACGAAGTTATTGAACTGAAAGGAAAGAACTTGAAAAGTAGTTAACTGCAGTTTTATTTTGTGGTCTACCCCTGCGCCACTCTCCCACCCGTGAACGTACGTTTACATACAGTTACTAGGACCATGCTTATATATTGACACCTGTATTATTGCCTTTTGATTATAAGCTTTGACGGCTGAAGCCCAATAGCTTATATTGTTTCCGCTGAGTTTTATTTAAAAAAATGCATTTTCTTATTCGCCCCAGCTATCCGGATGTAACTCTATTCATAAGTAGTGAATTACCACTTTGAAAAACTTAATATGGATCATGGATCCATAATCTTTATTCAATTACTTAATATGACCGTAATTAAAATCCATATGTCAAAAAGTTCTACGACTAATACCTTGTTCAAAGTCAGACATCTGTTTGTAGTGGAATTATAGAAAGTTAATACCGAATTATTTTACTTTTTTGCAAGTCAATCGCTATTTAAGTAGGATTTATATTCTACCTCTATTGATAGTGTGATTGTTGAAGGATTATCGGATCACAATGGTGCAATATGGTGGAATTACCAACCTCTTTTTCACCATATTGTTTGGAATTCTATGTTATCAGGCGAATGGTAATTTTTTTCCATTTTTTCTTCTCATTTTTTCATGTTTATTTCGATTCAATCTCCTTGGAGTGGAGTATTATCAGCTACTGTGGTGCTTCATACTCCGTACTTAATTTGGCCCAGGAGGTCATTCGAACTCCGAATTGTTTGAAGTCCGAATCAGTTGTCCCGATTATCAATAATGGAAAGTGAATTAATCCGATCCCTAAATTCCATGCTGCTGTTAACGAAGTTTCAATTTTTTTTAATCCCACGGAAAATCATTATTGTATGACTTAATGCATTACCATTACGTGAAGCCTCACATATTGATTCAAAATCGGTGACAAAACTATGCAAGCGTAGGTAATGTGACAGCAATCAAGTAAAATTTTGTCTTCGGGCGATTATATTGCAATGATAAATTTGAAAATAAACAGAACATGATATCGTACACGCGGGATGGATTGACTCGGTTCTTGTAGAGACAAATCCCATGAAACAATATTGGAATTACATGTGAACTCAACTGTATATTCAATTATTGGAAATCTAATTTAGGCTATTTTATTCAAAATGTGATATTTACTAATTACACTGGTGTATCTAGGGTATTGCTCTTGCCCTGGGCGAACTTCAAGTGCCCCGGGACCTTCAAGGTATGAATCAGGCCCGGCCTTTTTCCGTAGATATGTTTATGCGAACTGTAAAAATTATTCCAGTACTAAATATGCTCTTCTTTTGATGTTAAGTGATTAATATAGTACCTTGCCTCTTTATGCGCCTTTGCAGTCTGTCTCCACATCTGTATGTCTGATTAGACTTTATCTTGAATTTAGTAGTTTATTATGGAAAGCCAATTTAAGTGCCGAAAATCAACTGCATAAATCATTTTCTGCTACTGAAATAACCGGTGCTTATTGCTAAATAGTCAGTGTTCGAACAGACATTATATTCGTTCTTACACGGGTATAAGAAATGACATGATATGTACTTTGACCGATTCCCGCGATATAGAACTGAAAGCTACAACATCATGTATATCCCATATCTATATATCTTATCCAGGTGAAGACATACCACGTCTTATATGGACATCATCCCGATCATCAATGAAGATGTCCGGAGTCTATTCAGCTCCTGCGTTACCGAATCATCAGCACAAATTCGTTGGGAAAGTTATAACGACTAAAATAGCTACACTGAGATATCCTCATTTTCTGGCAAGTTTATCGTGGTAAGTATGTAACGATATCTGTATAGCGTGGTTATATTTGCGGTTGTGGTCATTTAATGCTAGGACCAGAGTACATTTGACAGGGAAAGTACGAGAAAAAAACTCGTGTCTGGGTGATCGTAGGGGGTAAATCCTTATTTCTGCCCGCCATCTAGCGGACCGAGTATTTCATAAAGTAAAAGACCGTTACCTCGGCGTCGAGTAGCTGGGAAATAGGGTTACCTCGATTGGTCCGGCAAAATGATAATATAGTAGAATTATATATCAGTGTGGAATTGTATAGTATATAGTATAGACTGCTATCGAGTACTATCAAACCTCGTATATTAAAAGATCAGCCAGAAAACGGAACGGTTCCTGAGTTGAGATTAATATTCAAAATCTCGCTATGCGTCAATGCATTCAGGTTATTCCCCTGCATGCCACATGGCAGTGAAGAATTGTCGTTTAATTGTTTGAAAACATATTGAAAAATTGAAATTGAATTTGTTATTCCTCACAATCTCAAGAGTTCTACAAAAAAGGTACGGACGACCAGAGAACTCTCAAAGAAAAAAATTAAAGTTAAAATATTTTTTTTCATGTGACAGCAATGAATATTCAAAAGAAATCACAGCAGTTGACGTTGGGCGAGGTAATATCGTAACATTTAACGCAGAACAGCGAAGTATTATACGACATCACAGTGGGATATCTAACCAAGGTAAAGGCATAGTAATATCCCTAGAACCTTTACAAGTTACATTAAAGCTAATTATGGTGAAATATATCTAATTTTAGGAAATTGATTAGCATACTTGCACTCAATATTAATTGAAAACAGAGAATCAGAGCTCCCACTCTTCCTTAACATGAAAGAAAATATAAGGAGATAACATTTCATTTTAAAAATCTACAGTTGGTGGGATAGCAGTTGACTGGACAAATGGAAATATTTATTGGACTGATGAATATCGTGGCTGGATCTCAGCATCAAACTGGGAATTGAAGCAAATTTATCACGTTGTAAGCAATGTTGAGAAACCGACAGCAATCGCTGTGTTCCCAGAACAAGGGTAAGATCAGGGGGTGGAAATAGGGGGTACGGGGTCTCCTTTTTTTTAGGTTTTTTAGATTATATCTATTAGTTCTCAACCACAGCCAGCTCCTGCCTTATTACATTGAACTATTCATTACAATATAAATTATCCCTTTGTTACTATTACAAAACTGCTTATTTAAGACTAGTTCGCATCTGTTACTGTAACTTAACATTGAATGATGCAATTGTGTAATTGTGCTTGTGCCTTGTACTTTATTTAATAAAGAATATTGTACAAGAATTTTTGTCACTCTTCAGATATTTATTTTGGACTCAACGTAACAATACAGAGACCATGATCATGAGGTCGACTCTATCTGGACAAGATCCAGTGATAATTACGATGACAACCAGCGATGTTACTGCATTGACTGTTGATTATTGGGAAAGCAGGTATGGGTCACTCAGTTTATCTTACCTTAAGCCGTACACTATACTGATGTGTGAGGCTTAAACCCCTTCCATTTTATTTTTCCACATCCTCCACTCATGACCTTAACATAAAATTTATTGTAACACTTCCAGTTGCTAAAAAAGTTTTGCTTTGTAGGATATACTGGATCGACTCTGATGATAATTCTGTTTATTCAGCAGAAGTAACTGGAGAAGGTGAAGCAGAAATGCTTTATTTTAATCATGATGCATCATTCAATGATCTCACTATATATCAGGTACAACATTGTGAATACAGTCATTTCGTAGTTAGGTTCCTGCAAAGCACGACCAAATGAACACTGTGCCTAGACTACTGTCTAACACTGCATGAGTTAACAATGAGTTATATTCTTTGCAGGATTTTGTCTTTTTGACTGAATTTAATGGAAATCAAATCCTTATGGTGAACAAAACCTCAAAGGAACTAACGCACAGCATTAATACAGCTTCACCTCAAGGCATTTGTGTAATTGGTGGAGATGCACAACCTTTTTCACCAGGTAAGACTCATTGTACAAATACTGAATTATAAAACAATTTCTAACTCACCTGAGGGATATAAATATGATATACATTGGACGCGGCTAATTGTGATCGCTTTGGGACAGTTTTTTTTTTATAACAATAACTGACTGATAACATTAAGTGAGGGATATGGATATGATATACATTGGACGCTGCTTATTGTGATCGCTTTGGGACAGTTTCTCTTTGATAACAATAACTGGCTGATAACATTAAGTGAGGGATATGGATATGATATTAATATGTTTTGGGATCGATCGCAGCGTCCACTGTATTTTCATGTACAGAATTTATATTATTGCACAATTTTTGCTGAAAAGACTTTCCCATTGTTTTATTTGATATCTCTTTGATCTGTCAGCATTTTCTGTTCTGTAATATTTGATATTATTGTATTCTCAGGACCATGCGATATCAATAATGGTGGATGCGAACAACTTTGCTTTCCCCAACCTCCAGGAAATGTTAGGAAATGCGGTTGTTCTCTTGGTCTTGTCCTTAATGAAAATGGGACAGCGTGTATATCATGTAATTCTAATTTCTTATCTGTTTAGCTATGCAATGTAGTAAGTGTGAGAAGGGATTTAAACAGCGCTATGCAACATATTATATTCATTGCTACATGTGATTCATTGATTGCTACATTGATTCATTCGCATGATCTAGAATTGAATGCTACAAAACTGTTTGTAGCATTTGATAAAATCTATAACAGTTTTATTGAGTAGCATTTGCATGTGTAGTCCACTGCGTAGTCCATTTGTACAGCTACAGCGATGTTTCAGATATGGAAACACTTTTAATATTCAGAAATTCAATATTTATATTCAAAACACAATTCAAGAATTGGTTCTGTGAACTTCTGAGAATCTGTACGAATTAGATGAATCCTGGTAGTAAATAAAATCATTTAATGTATTTAGATTTGATCGAAGAAGATTTCTTCCTTGTGGTTGACTCTGACATGCACTGGATATTTCAAATATCATCTGATGGAAAGA
>QRAM01000039.1:25214-118746 GCA_013436055.1 Halocynthia roretzi
TTAACATAAAATTTATTGTAACACTTCCAGTTGCTAAAAAAGTTTTGCTTTGTAGGATATACTGGATCGACTCTGATGATAATTCTGTTTATTCAGCAGAAGTAACTGGAGAAGGTGAAGCAGAAATGCTTTATTTTAATCATGATGCATCATTCAATGATCTCACTATATATCAGGTACAACATTGTGAATACAGTCATTTCGTAGTTAGGTTCCTGCAAAGCACGACCAAATGAGCACTGTGCCTAGACTACTGTCTAACACTGCATGAGTTAACAATGAGTTATATTCTTTGCAGGATTTTGTCTTTTTGACTGAATTTAATGGAAATCAAATCCTTATGGTGAACAAAACCTCAAAGGAACTAACGCACAGCATTAATACAGCTTCACCTCAAGGCATTTGTGTAATTGGTGGAGATGCACAACCTTTTTCACCAGGTAAGACTCATTGTACAAATACTGAATTATAAAACAATTTCTAACTCACCTGAGGGATATAAATATGATATACATTGGACGCGGCTAATTGTGATCGCTTTGGGACAGTTTTTTTTTTATAACAATAACTGGCTGATAACATTAAGTGAGGGATATGGATATGATATTAATATGTTTTGGGATCGATCGCAGCGTCCACTGTATTTTCATGTACAGAATTTATATTATTGCACAATTTTTGCTGAAAAGACTTTCCCATTGTTTTATTTGATATCTCTTTGATCTGTCAGCATTTTCTGTTCTGTAATATTTGATATTATTGTATTCTCAGGACCATGCGATATCAATAATGGTGGATGCGAACAACTTTGCTTTCCCCAACCTCCAGGAAATGTTAGGAAATGCGGTTGTTCTCTTGGTCTTGTCCTTAATGAAAATGGGACAGCGTGTATATCATGTAATTCTAATTTCTTTTCTGTTTAGCTATGCAATGCAGTAAGTGTGAGAAGGGATTTAAACAGCGCTATGCAACATATTTTATTCATTGTTACATGTGTAATGATATGATATGTACTTTGATTCATTCGCATGATCTAGAATTGAATGCTACAAAACTGTTTGTAGCATTTGATAAAATCTATAACAGTTTTATTAAGTAGCAGGTGTAGTCCACTGCCCTGTGAACCGTCAAAGCAATGCATAGCAATGATTTAGAATTGAACACTGCAACATAGTTAGTGATGTGATTGCATTTACAATTTGTACAGCTACAGCGATGTTTCAGATATGGAAACACTTTTAATATTCAGAAATTCAATATTTATATTCAAAACACAATTCAAGGATTGGTTCTGTGAACTTCTGAGAATCTGTACGAATTAGATGAATCCTGGTAGTAAATAAAATCATTTAATGTATTTAGATTTGATCGAAGAAGATTTCTTCCTTGTGGTTGACTCTGACATGCACTGGATATTTCAAATATCATCTGATGGAAAGAAGTTCTCGAGATTGAATATCCCTCAAGTAAAATCTCCAGTTCAAGTCGAGTTTGATCCCGAAACGAAGATTGTTTACTGGACGGATGTCGGTACGAAATCGGTCAACAGAGCTAAATGGGACGGAAGCGAATTCAGGAAATTGGTGGAGAAAAATGTCGAGCAACCAACTGGACTTGCTTTGGACAAAATGTCTGGAAATTTATATTGGACTGATGAAGGTATTGTCTCAATTCATATGTTTAAAGAACTTGCAAGAATTTTCGTGATATCATCACCTCCACCACACCTCCAATAAGCCACCTTAGATGTGAAGATAGTGGAGCCCTCCCTGATAAAAAGCACTATATTCCTTCTGACAGGTTCTGGTACAGTAAATGTTATTCGTGTTGATGGAACGCATATGAAAACAATTGCTTCTGAGAATGTCAAATCTCCACGAGCTCTGGTTATTGATCCGTTTCTTGGAATGATGTGGTGGTCGGACTGGAGCACAAAGACAATTGAGATGTCTGCGATGGATGGAACTAATAGAAAGACAATCGTGAACAAAGGGATAGAGTGGGCAAATGGAATTGCTATTGATTATGCTGGTAAATACATTGGTAGTTCACTTGGCAGATTTGAAATATGGAGAGATAGTATCTCTTGATCAGAGGCGTACCTACGACACATGTCCGACAAAGTTATCTTGAAGAAGGGCGTTTTAATTTAATTGCAACCACTTCTCATACTCTTGTCTTCATGCAGAAGGAAAACTTTACTGGTGTGATGCACACACTGATATTATCTACACATCTGAATTAGATGGAAAAGACAGAAAGATATTCAGAAAATTCAAAGACAACGTTCATATGTTTGGAATTGCTGTTGATGAAGGTAATCTTGAGCGCCGGTAAAAGGTTTGATTTTGACAGGTTGATGTGGCTATCCAATGGGGTAGATAAATGTCTAGGGGTCAATTAACAAAGTATTCGGAGTTTGACCAATGCTTCTACGTTCGAACTGCGCTCGCTGCGTAAAGTATGTCTGTGAACGGCAACATGTTATAAATTCTGTGATTTTTTTATATTGAAATTCGGTGCAAAGAGTGAGACAAATACAATTGTAGTAGTTTAGTAAATGCTTTTATATTTCAGATTATGTTTACTGGACTGATTGGAACAATCAATCTGTCTTAAGATCGTTGAAGAATGAGCCTGATGCGGACGTGGAAGCGTTCGGGCCAGAAATATTTGATAAGCTCAGCGATATTCATAATTTCGTTGATACCAGAGGTCTCAGTGAATTGCTAGAACGTAAGATATAACAGAGCATATTGTATAATGAAAGTTCTAACAATTATTCGTCAGCTAATAGTCATTCGTATCCCAACAACTTCTTCCAAATTGAACGGCCCAAAAAATTAAAATCTGAGTAGAGTGGAACACTTGCTGTGTCCCAGGTGATTTGAAATGAATTGTAGGCAGCTTTTTGAGTTTTTTTGCTTCATGTTCAGTTCGTCATCCATGTCGAATTAGAAACGGTGATTGTGCTGGACTCTGTATTCCGGTTCCTGTCAATCAAACAAACTCAGCCGACCATGAAGTGACGCGCGTTTGTCGCTGTGGAAGAGATTACAATGGTTCGTGCGAAAAACCGCTGAATAATGCTATCGACAATATTCGGCCTTCGTTCAACGGAACTTGTCCAGACGATATGATCTTGACAGCAGCTCCTTGTCAAGATAAAGTGTTAATAAACTACACAGTAAGTAGATGTTAGAAATATTGAAATAGATCTGAAAGCCAGTGGTGGGAAAGTAATATATCGTAATGTTGCATGACATTTAATTCGTAAAACTTTGATGAAAAGTATATTGTATAGTCTTTCCTATTTACCTTCATTCAGCCACATCCACATTATCTTCACCAAGTACTAAAGGGGAACCATGTGGTAGTATTCAGTTGGATGATACGTTATTATAGTTCCTTGCTTTCTTGTTTCCAATTTTGAATGAAATTTTTATTTTTAAGAAACCGACAGCTATCGACAATTCAGGTGAAGTTATTGTGATCGCTTCTGACCTTTCACCTACCATGTACTTGCCAGAAGGACAATACGATCGTACTTATATTGCCACTGATGCTGCAGGGAACAATGAGACGTGTCATTTTACTATTACAGTTAAAGGTATTCGAACTGGTTATTGAGATTGATTTTTGGATTACCGTAAGCATACAAAACTCTGTACCCATGTAAAATACGCAACCCAGCTATGACATCCTGATAGCATATAAAGCTCTATACCCATGACACGCACCCCAACTATGACGTCAAGTAACATAGGGTGCCTGCCTCTCCTTGTGTAGTGGTTTTATTACTTTATGTATTTTTATCTGCAAACCACTGCATACTTTTGCATTCCCAACACAACTACTAAAGGGCTGATATACAGAAATCTTCAGTGTATATTATAGTAATATGATATTTGCTGTATTTTCTGTCATTTAGTTACTGTGTACCATGTTGTTCAGTGTATAGATATTTCCAATATTGTTAATACAATTATCCCCGATATCATCATGTGTAAAAATCTTTTTAAACCACAGAAAATTTCCGGTACCTGAACTACCGGGCCTGGGTACAATTCACCCCATCCATGGCCCAGCAGTTCAGCCGAACTTGTCATCACTTAATTTTATACTCTGACAATTCATATAGTTATCAGATGTCCGAATCCAATTGGTCTCATCCAGTCGAGAGATCATCTTGAAATAGTTGAGTCGTCTTGCGGGACTTTGCAAGGATCTCGTGTCAATCTCACTTGCGCTAACGAAACTGAAATAGCGATGACGGATTTCATAACCTGCGGTTCTGATGGAGAATGGAAAGGCAATCCGATGTGCTATGTAACTCCACCTTATGTAGAAGGTAACAATCAGTTTCAGTTCATAATGATTCGAAATTTTGGTACAGTTGATCATCAACTGTTTGATATTGTTTAATCCGAGACCATGTTAAATCGTTGAAGTATTTTTCCTTCACACCTTCTTCTTACCATCGAAGTCAAGCCAGAAACACAGCCACCACACTGTGTACACACTAACAGTGGCTGTGACTGGACGGTTTTCCTCTGATTTATTTTGTTTGGCGCTACATTCAGTAGTTGTTTCATTTCATTTGAATAAAATGGTATTTTAGACATGTTGGAAGGTACAAAGAAGGTGTCAGTGGTGTGATAAAGGTTTCCATATATAAACCTCTGTTATGACAGCAAAATAACTAATCAGGGAAGCTTCTTGTACCAAGGATGCCAGATACTGGTGGTCAACTTTATTTATTCTAATATATATTTTTACATTCTCTGGTAATAATCTTGCCATCTCTCGAAATTAGAAGCTACACAAGAGAGTAAAAAGTCATCAGAAGAAGACGTACATAGTACGAATATACCTTCAACAACAACCAAAGCAATCACAACAAGAAAAAATAAAGGTAACAGGCCAGCTACTAAAACATTTAATTTTGATGCTTCTGGTTAAATTTTTGAAATGCTTTTAAGCTTAAAAAAACATAGTTTTTATAGCCTTTAAGTTTTACTATTCATATTTAAAGAATTATTTAGTAAAATAAAGTCAGAAGGTTGCATCTACACCAGTCCTTTATATGCTGGTGATGAGTTCCGAAATAACTAATTTAAAAGCTTATTTTTTTTTCAGTCATCTCTGAGCATGTTCAGGTGAAACCAGAAAGCTCTACGCCTCAAACAAAATCTCAGCAAACAAAAGCGACAACTACAATAAGAACGTCCACTTTAGGTGAGAGTGTTTTCTATCTTCAGTTCTGCCAGATTTAAAAAAATCTCAACCAATAGGCTCACAGATTATTTTGAGTACGTAAACTTTGAACCCGCATTTCCAGACGACTCTCATTACATTAGATTTGTTTCATTTCCCTGAATTTTTATTTCTGCTTTTTTTTAGAAAATCTCAACAAACATAAGCAGGAAATTTTATCATACAGTGATAGGAGAGATCTGATTGCATTATTGATACCAGCTGTATTAGTTGTCATCATTCTAATCGGAGCAGCGATTTGCTATGGATGTTGCAGGTTTGTTGTTCATTCTTATCATCCACAATTTACTATCGATTTTACAGATTAATACGGGACTACAGTGGTGCCTAGTACTTAGCACTTAATCTGTTCCAGGGGGTTGTCGGAATTTTGAATGATTCAAAGTCTGAATCAATTATCCCTATTGGAAAGTGAATTATTCCGTTCACAGACCCTAATCCGAACACGAGTAAATACACATAATTTCGTCTAAAAATAACTAGATTGTTAAACTTCACATTGCAGTTTCCTGAAAATTAGTGTGAAAGATTCAATATCTATTACTGATCTATGTTATTACACTCTGTTACTTTTCCAGAAATCGAAGCCTTCCCATCATTGAGACCGTCGAAAAGAAATTAACTTTTTTTAATTTACGTGAAGCGGATGAGGCTCGCGATACGGCTTCCTTCGGTGAAGACGTGAGACGTCTGAGTATGCAACGTAAAGATTCCATCCCACCACCAGAAGAAGAACCAGTTTACGCTCAAGTTGCGAGAAATGGAGCGAGTGTCATCGAGCAGGATGAAATTACGGTACATTCAGCACGAAATACGAAATTACCCGAAGAAAGACGATACGCAACACTGGAAACAGTTTCTAGCATGTCAATGACGAGGACCACTCCATCTCATAGTGGTTACGGTACCATGAAATAAACAAAGTGAGTAAATTGATACAAACTTAAGATATTGGTATTGAGCAATACAGACACATCCTATATTAGTTTGCCCTTGTTCGAATTTGGTGACGCTGTCCAATTTCTGCACAACTGGTTTGATGAGAAAACTTAGTCTTTTGTGACCTTTAAGATGATGCTCCCTTCTTCATGTGTGGTGCATACTTCTTAAAGGTGCTGTCCGTTGTAGTCGGAACATCGATATATTATTATGCTCACAGCATATACCCTTCCTTTAGAAACATCCTTCTCTGGGACCTTTGCGTACCCCTATTAGTTTGCCTTTTTACCCATGTTCAAGTTTGGTCATGCTGGCCAATTGAAATACCATGCAGAAGACATGATAACTGATACAAATCTGTTTAGCTGGCTTAGAAATAATGTGGTTTGCCATATAAAAAACTAAACATTAGACTTATTTCTACATAGTCAGTGTAATAAGGGATCTCAACAGCTCTATGCAACATAAAATATATTCGTTATTCCACACAACATATAGATTTCTTCCATGATCTTGATTTTATTACCATACAATCAGTTGCATAGTTTATTCTAGGTTGTAAGATAACTAATGGTGTACTTTGATTACAGTAATATATATATTGAATATTGAAACATGCAAATATTTCTATAAATTTGGGGCCCACTGATGAGTTTGGCCTACAAGTGAGTAAATCCCACACCGATGGTAGCCAAAAAAATTAAGGGATATCTGTCAATAAAGGTATTAAATGAGTGATGGAAAACAAGTTCTCCCAATCAAGCTAAAATTAACCTTGAATCCCATTCAACACTCATTGGAAATTCGGGGTCAATTACATTGTCAAAAAAGAAAGTCGGGATAAGTAATAGCTGTGTCGAGTTATTACCAGAGTTTGCTATTAAAGAGGGAAGTCGTAAAAGATTGACACAGTTATTACCTATCTATTACCAGAGTTTGGTATTAAAGAAGGGAGTACAGTATCGTAAAAGATCGACATAGTTATTACTTTTCGTTTACACGCCTGCTTTCGGTAACGGCTTATCCTTGTTGTTCCATTTAACTCCCCGAGTATTCAAACCAAAGACGTCGCATATAGCTGCTCTAGCATATGATGTGAATAGAATAGTGAAATTACTTTGTCAGAGGTCAAGGAATATATCTTTATGGTTAGAGTAGTATTCGATTATTTCTGTGAGGTTTATTACAGCAATTCCGTGTTAGTAAGAATGAATGACTGCTCAGCGAAGCTTAAATGCGACTTGCTTGTTTGATACAAGTGTGAGAAACTTACTTGTTGCTGCAACAACTAACTTTATTTCAGACTTTAATACAGATGACTGCAAGCATTTTCACAAATCGCACTTATTGATGCAATAGACTAGTAAATAGGAAGCCCCTGCATTGTACAACTTACCTATGATTCCCTTTAACAGTTATCAGTTATCTAGTATGTTTCACATGTAATGCTGGGCCTTCAATCATTATTGGACTGAGGATTTAGGTCATCGTAATAAATGTTTGCCGACCACTGCCCTAGCCCAAAGGCTTCGGGAAGTTAACTAAAGTTCAGTATGGGAATAATGTGTCTGGTCTCCTTCTAGCGCATCTTCTCTTTCTACCACAAAGGGTTTGACTGTTTCCAAGATGCCTGAGTCAACAATTTTGCAAGTTTTGCTCGGTTTTGAACCGCTATTCGTTTCCAGATCTTGAATCCGTTCGACTACATTGATTCCACGTAATATTTTACCGAAAACAACGTATTGTCCATCGAACAAATGTAATTTTCTTGTCACAATAAAGAACTGTGATCCGTTACCGTCCTTTCCCGCGCTTGCCATGCTCACCCATCCTTTCCCGTAATGTTTGATTTCGAAGTTTTCGTCCGGAAAAGATTTCCCATATATGCTAGTACCTTCTGTTGTGCCGTTGTGTTCGAAACCACCTCCGTGAATGTAATAGTATTTGTCAACTCGATGAAACGACGAACCACGGTAACCAAAACCATGCTTGTGCGTTGCAAGTTCGACAAAATTACGAACCGTTTTGGGAACGATTTCTCCAAATAATCCAATAACTATCTTCCCTGCTTCTTTGCCGTCTATTTCAATCGTAAGATAGACCTGTTCCGTAACCACCAGGTCTTTTTCTTCTTCTTCTTCCGTAATACATTCCTGACATATGACAGAGCTGAAAGCCAGCAGTAGGCAAACTACATTAAGATTCATTCCTTGATTTTCACCGATTCAATGTACGTTTTGATGCAGAACTCGTTAAACTAGTACAGACGGCAGTAGATGTAGTAGCGAACGTTGCCCGGGGGCAGACCGGCAACTACATTACTTGCGAGCCTGGAGCAGGGTAGATTTTATAGAATACAGGTTACACGTAACACGATAATGAAGCAATATTATGATATAACAATTCGATCAATTTAAATAATAATATTGGTTTTGGGATAGCGTAATTATGTTAATAATAGGGCGGCCATTTTCAAAATTCTATCACCCACCGGCAACTGCATATAATGTGTCGTTCGACATGTTACTCACGGCTGCTCACGGGCCATAAACCCCCCACTTCCCACCCCATATTCCTCACTTAATGTTATCAGCCAGTTATTGTTATCAAAAAGAGACTCCCAAAGCGATCATAATAAACGACGTCCACTTTATTACAGAATAAGAATAACAAAAGGAGACCACCGCATTCTTTCAAATACTATTACAGTCAGTATAAATAAACTACAAATCCTGAAATCCCATATCAAAATTTTGTTCCGTTGAAAGAAACCAGATTTCCTGATATATAATCCTTTGCTATTGCGAATTTGCGATTCATTTGCAAAGTCCCGCAGTCCGCGACAACAACATCTTTGGTCGGAGCCATTCCGAATGTTTTTATCTCGGCAATTCTATCCACTAATCGAATGCCATGTACCACTGCTGCGAATACAACTTTCTTATTATCATACCACTCGCGCATGTACCCCAGATCATCCGTGGTTACAATAGTGAACTGGGAACTAATTGAATCCTCTCCCATGCTTGCCATACTGACCCAGCCCGCATCGTAGTGCTTCAGTTTATAATTCTCGTGTGCGAATGGTGCTCCGAACCAACTCATTCCTCCTGTCGTATCTTCATATTGGAATGCTCCTCCCATTACTGTGTATCCTTTGAGTATCTTCGTAAAACTGCTTCCCTTATATCCATACCCTTTGTCGTGGACTGCTAGTCTTACGAAATTTTGTACCGTTTTCGGAACTACTTTCCCGAACAATCCAAAAATTATTCTTCCTGCTGGCCGATGGTCTATTTCAATATCGAAATAGACGAGATCAGTCACCAAAGGCCCTTTTGCTGCCAGAACTAACTTGAAGTAGCATCCATACAATGCTAAAATAAAAAATTTCATCGCGAAACAATGCCTTGAAACTCCGCCGATATACTGTGCATAATGATATAGCTTATAGCTAATAGCAAATAGCGAGCACAACTTACTGCGCCGGCTACAGTATCGCCTTAGGGCAATTTCATACCAAAACAATTACCAAACTTTACGGATTATACCGCGTACACCCTACAGAGCAATTCCTTTTCGATTCCTTTTTCAAAATTTCGAGCCATGCGCCTTATACGTCTTCAAATTCGCGAAACGATGTGGCAAATGGCAATAGTAACAATAGAGGAGGCGTTAGTGTAATAGTTTCATTATACGTTATCGTTCTCTATCGCTCATAATACGCAAATATAATGCGCCTTATACGATGTTAAAATACGTGGTGCATCATAAACTCATCGTGAGACATACAACGTTCAACTCTCACGTGAATTCATTTTCAGTAAATCGTTGGTTTGTTCCTGTGATACGTTTCAGTTCCTCTTTCGTGAGTCAAGTCAGATCATTGACTCCCATGCGCGCTCTGAGAAACTCAATGTGCTTATACACCGCTGACAAGGTGGCGGCTATATGCGATAATATGACGAGTGTGTTGTATGCTAGGGTATGCTTTTCTAACTTCCCTTCAAGTGTCATTGAAAGAGTTTTTGTTCGTGTTCACATGCGTTACGTTACGTTTTTGCACATCATATGATTCTTTGCGCACATTCTACAAAAATTAGAGGGAACATTACTGGCTCAAACGGATTTCGACCATTAACCTATGTTATTTGAAACTAGTAAGCTAGCTAATAGGAAATGACATTCAGAATATATTTAAGTCCTAAATATCATCACGTTTATTATGAGGAAATATAATTTCATATTCATAAATTTCAAATACGAGTTATCTGATTTGTATCCAAAGCACCGCGTCCTTCAATTTTTCTGCCTATTACAGTTGCCTATACACCGCTGGCAATGTGGCTATATGCGATACTATGACAAGTGTGTTATATCCTAGGATATGCTTTTCTAACTTCCCTTCAAGTGTCATTGAAAGAGTTTTTGTTCGTGTTCACATGCTTTATTTTGTACAGAACAACAACAACAACAACAACAACAATAAGAATAAGAATATTGTAT
The DNA here is from genome assembly GCA_013436055.1 of Halocynthia roretzi. Lineage (NCBI taxonomy): Eukaryota > Metazoa > Chordata > Ascidiacea > Stolidobranchia > Pyuridae > Halocynthia > Halocynthia roretzi. The sequence goes on from QRAM01000039.1 coordinate 35,937, forward strand.
ATACAAAAATACTAATTATTTAACCAAGAAACGGGCCATGTGGTTGCACGTCACTTAATATATATATATCGCGTATATTTGATATACAGATGAAGTTTACAAATGATATTTAAATAACATAATGTATATTGTATTTGTTTCCTCATCTCGATTAGTAAAAATATTTTTGGCTTCTAAAGTTATCAGCTATCAAAGTTTAACTTTTTAAAATGTCATATTGATTCCAGGTTATAGATCATCAGTTATTGTTGCTGTCGACATTAAATATCTAGCGTCGCTCGTGTTTATTTGATATACAGATGAAGTGTCATATACAGAGAAAAGAATGCAATAACAACAATAATAATCAGAGAAATATTTAATATAAATTACCAACTGAATTTAATGTATTTAAACTTCAAAATATAACTCTGCTTGGATCAGCACGCATACTTAGAAAATTCCTATCAAGTTTCCATTGTATTATATTTCAGTAATCTTGGTTCATTGAGCATATACACATATTTGTGACCTGATAATAATGATATAAACACAAGTCGGTAGACACTTTGGTGTCTTTTTTCCTTTTCATATATTTAACTAATTCACGGCGTCATTCTATTTTGTGACGTGTCTTCTTTTTTCCTCAACCTCCATGGCATAAATCTTTCACGCCAATCTGGGAATGCGAACAATAGACAAACGGCATTTATAACGACATTCACGTCATGAAAAAGATGACTGTATTCAAAGCCCAGGTTAAGGACTATTAGGTAGATTATGGAAATTAATATATATGGTATTAATCCAAACACAGATATGACCAATGTCCTTGCAACTAGTTTAATAATAGGGTTGTCTCTTTCTTCATCGTTTCTAATATGACGCGTGGTTCTATAATGCTTTAACAGTGGGTGAACGAAAAGAGCATTAAGCAACATAGTGGACACGGCGGGCATAACAATGTTAAGAATATATTGTATATTGTTACTTGATAATATTATATAGCAGATTCTGAATGTTGCTCGATATCTCGCAACGATTACAAAAGTCGCGATCGTGGATAATGCATATACAATTAGGAAGAATAAACTAATCCAGCTTATAGTTTCAATGAATCTTGAACTAAGATGTTTCATTCTCGCGTCTTTGTAAAATATACTCTGCTTCATCCAAAGTAACAGATAAAACGCTGTGAAACTTAATATTAACATTGTATTCTTGAATTTTCCTGATACATTGCAAGTGTAATCATCATGACGTCCGTAAATCAATCTCAAATCGACAAAAACCTGCAGAAATGCTGTCGCAGCAACTATAATAGATAACACAACAATGGCTGTCACATTCGAATTTTCGGTGTTTTGCGTCGTACTCTTGAAACCGGGCTTCCTCAGAATCAGATAAGCAATTTGTGACGCGATTAAGTACAATGTGATCAGTGATAGCAATGGTGAAAGTATATGCGCTCTGATCATTATATCCTGGAAGTTCTCTGTGCTGATGGTAGTTGATCCATTCGCTGTCATTATAGTTCCGAAAATTGTTGTATTTTCCATGTTAGCAGATGAGTTGACGAATAGTGAATTCCGCTTTCATGAACGTTCGATTCTATTCAGTAGCGTTAGTAGCAGAGGAAAATTCTAATTCAAAGTATGAAGTCAGAGTTTTATCGATCCGAAACTTATATCTTTGTACTCCTCTATACCTAAGCTACACAGTATCTGCCTTCTGCATCCAACTTTTCACTTGTGAAATATATAGTTTCAAAATTAAAAAAAAAAATGTTGCGTGTTTTTCATCCAGCGCAAAAAAGTGTTACCGAAACTATTGTTATTAGTAATATTTTTCTACTTAATAAATTCAGTGTGCACTTTCTGTCACCTTCTGCACAACATATGATTCTTTGCGCACAGTCTATAAAAAAATAGAGGGAACATTTCTTTCTCAAACGGATTTTTACCATTACCTATATTAATTGACACCCGTAAGCTAGCTAATAGGAAATGACATTCAGAATATATTTAAGTCCTAAATATCATCACGTTTATTATGAGGAAATATAATTTCATATTCATAAATTTCAAATACGAGTTATCTGATTTGTTTCCAAACCATACCGCGTCCCTTTTAAATGTTTTTGCCTATTACAGTTGCCCATGTCAAACGACCCACCTGGCTGTTCAAATAAACTCATCTTGAAATTTACAAAAAAAATTTCTACTCCCACGTGAATTCATTTTCAGTGAATACTTGGTTTGTTCCTGTTCTACGTTTACCCTTTCGGGAGTAAGATTATTGACTCTCTCCCATGCGCGCTCTGAGGAACAAAGCATTTCTGCATTTCTGCATTTCTTAATTTGCTTATACACCACAATTTCATTCGATTCTGATGGTTAAGTCCCTCAAAGTATACCTATGTGTGCATTGTAACTTCCTCTTCATATTTTCATGGGGAATAGCCTTAGTCATTTAACACTGTAACTGAAAACAAAGGCACCAGGTTCAATGCATACTCATTTCATCATTCCATACAACAATTTTTGTACTGTGCTAGTATGATGTAATTCTGACCCCGTTGTTTTCGCGATGACGTTTTATTGACTTCAACGATTGCGTTTATTTGGAAGTTTCCTGCAGAAATGACGTTATATTAAATATAACCTGTAACCTTCTTGGCAGAACTAAACCGAAGTCTCTGTTAATATAGACTTTGCACTAAACATGTTCGTTATGTAACGGATATTTTAAAAAGCTGTTATGTAATTTCAACTCTGTATTACGTTTTCGTGTCTCACATAAATTAATTTCCAGTAAATCCTTGATTTGTTCAAATCAGAGTATAAGTCAAATCAACCCATCTTATTAAGAACAGTTCAATTTCAATGCAGATTTTGGACATTGCTAGGTAGCTCACATCACATTTTTTCTGACCAGAAAAATCAATCAAGAAATGTTATTTTCACCTCATTTGAAATCCTAAAATCTCTTGTCATTATTATTATGCTAGGACGCTTATAACAAACACGGAAGCTCTGCTCCCTTTTCCAAGCAAAAAAAACATTCAAACTTTGACGGATTGTTAGTTATGTGTTACTCACAAACATGGCTAACGATAGGATTGTTCGTTGATGAGATCGGAAATTGAAAGTGCGTGAAATAAGTTAGCCATTGAGATCAAATCGGGCCATGTCAGCAGTTTTAGTAGGCTATGATAACTTCCTCTTTAATTTAAAGAATTTTTATTCCATTCTGATTGGATAAGAATAGTCTTGGTCATTCAAGCAGATCAACACGGCTTAGCTCGGGTAAGCCTTCAACGAACATATCGACTCATTGGCCGTGAAGGAGATATAATAGAAAAAAAGTGACCCTGACCACGTGGTCACTGTTCCAGATTCTTATATCACGTTAGATTTGTCCCGAATAAGATTTTATCACAGAGTGACTCAGAGGGAGCATGGTCATTTGTTCTTTGCTCGTGTATTATTATGAGATATATCTGAACTTCTGTCCCGAATGTGATAAAGATGTTGTTTTGTTCTTCGACGTTGTTTCGGGGCAAACTTTCGCGCTTGACATAAAGATAACAGAGGTTGCCAGACTTATCAAGTTTAAGAGTTAGATACTAGGGATCGCAAAATGAGAAAGAAAATCGAGATATTAACAATAAATTAATGTTTAACTGCAAAATATTCTCTGTTCATCTGTATTTTATATTCGTATCGTATGAAATTATAATCAATGAGATGATATTTAAAACTTAAATATATTCTCTATGTAATTTCATATTAGCTAGCTTGCGTTTTTGAATTAAACGTGAGTAAATAGTAAAATCCGTTCCAGAAAGACGTGGTTATCATAAATGAACGTTCATCAAAGCCGAATTCACTATTCGTCGACTCATCTGCTAACATGGAAAACACAACAATTTTCGAAACTATAGCAACAGCGAATGGATCAAGTACCATCAGCACAAAGGATTTCCAGGATATGATGATCGAAGCGCATCTACTTTCACCATTACTGTCACTGATCACATTGTACTTAATTGCGTCCCAAATCGCTTATCTGATTCTGAGGAAACCCGGTTTCAATAGTACAACGCAAAACATCGAAAATTCTAATGTGACAGCCATTGCTGTGATGTGTATCATAGTTGCTACGACAGCATTTCTGCGGGTTTTTGTTGATTTGAGATTGGTTTACGGACGTCATGATGATTACACTTGCAATGTATCAACTAAATTCAAGTCTGCAATGATTATATCAGGAGGGACAGCATTTTATCTGGTTCTTTGGTTGAGGCAGAGAATATTTTATAAAGACCCAAGAATGAAACATCTTAGTTTAAGATTCATTGAAACTATAAGCTTGATTACTTTATTCTTCCTAATTGCGTCTGTATTAGCTGCGGCCGGGATGATCCTAATCGGTCTTAGCTACCGAGCAACGTCCAAAATCTGCATATCAATACCAAAAGAAGTGTCCGCAATAAGATGGATTGTTTTGGCTGTTGGGACAGTGATGTTCGATATTTTACTTAATGCTCTTTTCGTTTACCCGCTGGTGAAGCATTACAGAACCACGCGTCATATTAGATACGATGAAGAGAGGAACAACCCTATTATTAAACTAGTTGTAAGGTCATTGGTCGTATCTGCAATTGGAATAATAACAGATATATTAATTCCCATGATCAAGGTGTTCGTCCAAAACTTGGGCGGAAGCGATTATCTTTTTTATGACGTAAACGTCATTATAAATGCCGTTTGTCTATTGTTCGCATTCCCAGATTGGCGCGAAAGATTTATGCCATGGAGGTTGAGGAAGAAAGAAGACACGTCACAAAATGGAATGACGTCATCTAGAACAGCAACTGGTGAACTCTAAAAGTTTAACTGCTGATCTGAAATAATTTTGATTTAGCATTTTTATCGACCTTGATAAGGAAACAAATACAACATTAGCTACTTCTTTATGATTTTCAACTGTAATAAATGTCAATATGCAATAGATGCTAGATATTAAATGTCGTACATCATGTGATCTTCTCTTTATTAAATATTTCCATTAATAATAATTATCTATGGTATTATATTATGTTATTATTATATTCTATACAAATTAAAAATATGTGAACACGAACGGAAACTCTCTCAATGGCACTTGAACAACACGATCGTCATAGTACCACATTGTCAGCGGTGTATAGATAAATAGAGAAAAGTGGATCACGGAAGGATGTTTAGTGCAAGTGCAAGCATGAGTCACACTTTCCCTGTTGGGTTGGGAGAAGTGAAGTCGCGTCATTCAACAGTTCGAATCTACCAATCTATTATTCCAGTTCCTCCAATGAAATGCCACATATTTAACGGAGTATTGATGAATATAGAAATGTGGAAATGCTTTGTTTCTCAACGCACGCATTGCAGGAAAACATCTGATTCGATGGGGGGGTAGATGTGCCACTTGTTATGAGTTTGCAATGATATTTTATTGGCCTTAACAATTGCGTTATACGTAGTTCCCTGTAGAAATGACGTTATATTAAACGTAACCTTTAACCTTCTCAGCAGCACTAAACCGAAGTCTCTGTTACTATAGACTTGGCACAAAACATGTTCGTTATGTAACAGATATTTTAAAAAGGTGTTATGTAATCTCAACTCTGTATGACGTAATTTGCCCACCAAATCGTTGCTGTGTCAGAGTTTGCGCTTTAAAATTTCTAATTTGAAGCTTAAATTTTCCTGGTTTCTTATGTAAGTTGTTAAATAGTTTCGATCATGTCATCGAGTCTGCTAAAAAAAATCGGTTCAAACTCTTTGAAGAAACTTCCAGGCGGAGAGGTAAAAGTATAACTCGTATAATAAGTTATTACTGTGTGCCATTGCTGTATATACTTGAACGCATTAACCCCTAGACCATCCATATGTAAACTTCATGCCGAAAGTAGTAGAACCCGAAGTACCACCTGTACCATTTAAATACTAAATGCTGCAGAAGCTGACATCTTGTCTGCTGGTACTTCTGGTACAGCTTCTGGTATAATTTTAATAAAAAATTTGAGTGAGTTGTAATAACACTATTTTGCACATGCTGTCTACAATAGTTTGTCAGCTCAACGCCGTCTTATTTTATGCATCAAGCAATAGAACACATAGTTTATATAAAATAAATATTTGACCTGGTGATGCTAAATGCAAACCATATGCAGCTATTAAGAACTATAGGCAAGCTCTATAACTGGACTCATTTGTAACCCAAGGATGATAACAGGTTTCAATCCTCATCTAGGTTGTTGAACTTAAGTCACTATGGAAAGACCACACTGTAGTGCTTTACTTTCTACGACGTTTCGGTTGCCCCATTTGTCAATACATATCGAGACAAATAAGCAAAGTCAATCCATTACTGAAAGAAAATGACATCAAACTTGTTGGCATTGGACCGGAAGATTTTGGTGCTAAGGAATTCTTCGAAGAAAAACATTTTGATGGAGGTATACCTATACTATTTGTCAAGACCGGACTCTGTCCCAAAACTGGCCCAAGCATCCTTAGCTTAGTACAGTGATTCTCAAATTAGGGTATGCGGTCACCAAGCGGTCCGCGAAGACGTTCTGGATGGTCCGCGAAGTACATTGAATTGTACTAAATAAATGTAATGAACAAAAACAAAAAAATTTCGAGTTACCCTTCTAGTTTCCTATAATAATAAAAAACGTGTTCTAACTGGAGCAATCTCGAACCACCATAGCATTAAAGCATTTTGACTGGGAGACAAAAATAAATATATTTTTTTACGGGACCGCGAATTGATATAGCTAACTATCTTTTATAGATTTGTATGTTGACACTGAGAAGAAATGCTATCGAGATATCGAATACAAACGATACAATGCCTTATCTGTTCTTGGTGCTGTGATAAGCAAAAAGACAAGAGATTTGAATAATCTTGCCAGTAAGGAAGGTTTGAAGGGAAATATGAAAGGAGATCTTTTGCAAACAGGAGGACTACTCATTGTGAAAAAAGGTGAGTTGTCTAGTGCCAGACTTGTAGATCTAGGAATTAGTCACAAAAAAGTAGAGAAACACATAGCAGGCACATGAAGAAATAGATATGCCATTGCCTGCCACAGAACTAGCAAAAAATGTAGAATAATGGTGAATCTGACATAAGCCGAAATGTGTAGAAACGACATAAAGAGAGGTATTACTGTACCGACATTCTAAAATGTTGTTCCTCTATCTTATAAGGCTGCGTAAAAGTAATGAGCTGATATCTATTCTGGGCTTATTTTCATTGTAAACTAATTATCCGCATGTCAAGGTGGAGAAGAAATTCTTCTTAACTTCAAGCAAGAATCTGCCGCCGACTATGTCGAAAATCAAAAGATCTTGGATTCTCTGGGAATCAAAGGAAAAGTAGCTGCCGCAGAGGAAATGCCTTCCGTAAGTTAAACAACGATTTGAAATACACACCAGTTGAAAATACACAAATTTGATTTGACCTATTTTTGCACTATTTAATATTTTTTGTGTTTCTTGATTAGTTTTAATGCAGGGGTTCCCAACCTGGGGTAAATTTGGCCCCGAGCTTCTGTTGTAATGGGTGATTTCATGTTGAAAAAGTCGCTTGCTGTTGATTGAGCTTTCTGCATTTGCCCCTTATTTTGAGTGCTACACAGAGTTGTGGAATAAAATTTTGTTCTTGGTACTTAAAATTATTGTAAACAGCAGTTGTGAGAGTGTAATCTCGATTCCTCTATCCACTAAGCCTACCATTATTGAGAAGCATTTGATTTTCTTCAAGCATTGAAACCATTTTTTCAGTGCAACGATGATGTCTGTGCAATGTGAATTGAGCAAAAACCATGGCGACCACTCGGAATTCTTTTTTGGATTTTTTCACGATTTTCCTAATTTTTCACTGCACATTGTTTCCCTTTGTTTTCAATACTGTACAATAATTATTAATCTATATTATTATTCAGATCACATATATATGGTTACTGGTGCAGTACCTAGTGTATAGATTGCAAGTGAAGGCATGCAATAGTAATAATTTCAAATAGCCTTAATTCCTGAAAAGCTTTGAACCCCATCGCTGCCAGTATATAAATGGGTTTTGTGATGTATAAATTTTACATTACCTACATCGGAATATTTTGATCCGAGTTCTTGAAGTAGTTTTGTAGCGTTCAATGTCTGTGTTATCAAAACGTTTGAACATAGAAAATATTCAACTTTATTCATATAGATTTGCCTCTCTATAGTTTTCTTATGAATTTACCTGTTAGTCTTAACACCAAAGCCAAATTTGACAAACCTAGATAAGAGCTGGTCAACCTATGGCACATTTGATGATTAGAATTGATGCATTGGACTAAAATAATAAGAAGGAAGCCTACTCATGCAAAAGTATTAACCAAAAAACGATTTTTAGTAAAACATCTAACAGGAATTGACATAGCCTAAAGCGAGAAAAGGATTTCAATCATGTAAAAGTTCTAAATATGTCTGCATTTACATATTTATACGCGAATTGAATAGGGGTATAAGAGTTGTATGGCGCATATGAACTTGTGTGTGAAATATTGGACACATGAAATGCAAATGGTTGGTTCAGCCCTGGCCTAGAGGGAGGTACATTACATAATAAAATGGTTGGTGGCGTACACCAGGACTCCTGTCTCTTTTCAGTAAGTAATTTGGTTTATTTGAGTTGCAATCATTGGGTGTGAACCAATGCTGTACAGTTTTGAAAGACTGGAAAAGTAAAGGACCGTGCATAAGACGATGTCAACTTCGAGACCAAGTGATTGAATATTTCGTGTTTTTATAACTGGTTTCACCATAAGTCGAGCTGTTAATTTTCAGTATGAGTACTGTTCAGGTGAAAAAAACCCAAGGGTATAGTTGAGTATATACGGTTATAATCAATACAGTCAAAGCCCACTATCTCAAAGTCAAAAGGACCAGGCAATTTACTTCGAGCTATATGAATATTCATTTTAAAAGTGATGTTGGGGCCAAACTAATCGGGATTTTGAGCAGTCCAACGTCAAGGTAAAAAGCTTCTAGAAATAATCAGACTTCTAATAGTGAGAAAATGGAATTTTTTTTTTAAGTAGGTTCGAACAGTTAATATAATCCTGAAAACTTTTGTTAAGCTAATCCTGGTCTTCAATACCAAGATTAAGAAGTAATTGTGATCTGGTTTGAAATAGAAGGTTCAAGGTAATAAATAGAAGATGAACAATTGAGAATATGTACATTGCCTCACAGTGAGTATCCCAACATTTTATTCAATGCTCAGACTCAAGAAATTGTAAAAAATTAATTATAGATGAATTGTCTTCGTCTTCACGAAGAGGTTCGGTTACTGCCTTCGCTTTGCGACCGCATTCCCGTGCCTACGAAATAAAAATGAACCATCTCATGAATATGTACATGTACCGGAGTTTATAATGAATAAGCCCTGGGCAATTATTTAAAAGGGTAAGAGGAATGCACAATTTATCTAGATGCATATAGACTTATAAACAGAAAATGTACACAATATAATATACCTTTTGACCGACAACGAAATCCCTAATTCTAACAACATGAACAGCCCTTTTATTTTGCATTCAAGATTTTATTCGAGGAGTCTTTAGGCTAAAGTAGCTGTGGTTCGTTCGTTTAATTTTCATGATAATTGGTGATTAAATAATTGAAACAAATAAAATTTCAAATGGGAAAGTCCCCCATGAGCTTATTTACATGAAACTCCAGTGCTTTCAAACTTACTCTGGGTATATCATCCAGTATGTAATAAAGCATTCCAAGTGTTTGACATATCTTTGCGACTGTATTTTTATCCGGTTTAGGAGATTGTTCTCGGATATCAAGCACAGCGCTCAACATCTGCAAAGCTTCTGCTTCTTGTTCTTCATCTGAAAATGTATTATGGGGTAAGATTTCAACACTTTTAAATACATCAATATTCAACAGTACCCTCACCCAAATATCTTTCTTCCTGGTCATCAAATTTTCCAACCGGTCCAATCAATCCTGAATCAGACGCAATGCTCTTCTTTTTCTCATATGCTTCGTTCAAGAAATCATACCAGATTTGAACAATCTGTTAAATGACAAAAGTCATAAGCAATGTCCACATAGATTTTTATATTGGTTCATCATTCGTTTCGCCATTCATTTCGTTTTAAATCTCATGTTTAAGATATAATATCATTGTAGAACATCATCCCATTGCCAAACATCAATGTGAATGCTCACCTGTGTGTACAACGAGTCAGCAGTATTCATTTTATTTTGTCTGAAGAAAACATTTGCCATGTGAAAATATCCTCCGGATGTTCGAATGTGATTTGCATGCCATTCACTGCTTGCATGATAAATCTAGAATAAAAAATACACCAACATTGATGTACAGTGGGGGATTAATTTTACCTGGTTCACGATCTGTTGTTATAAATGGAAACGGAAGACACGTGAATAAGCAATGCAGATAAGCGAATAAATACCCATAGGCTTTTGAAAAACTAATAGTTTTTTTTTGAGAGAAACTAACTTACTAACAAATTAATGGCCCCCCCGTAAGAAAGTAATCGTACATCTTCAGCAAGCATCCTTAATGAATTATCATAATCTCCTTTTGCGGCATGCAACAATCCTATATTTCGATACAGCTTCGATTTGACTGAGTCCTTAGAGTTTGGTGACTTGAGTACCGTCCATTCTGCTTGTGCTAAGTATTCGTCAGCTTGTGTTAATTTACCCAAACCTGTAAAAGTATAGATGAGTCATCATGTGTTATTATATTTTTTTTCTTATAGAATCAGACATCAGATAGAACCTCACCAATGTTTGCTTCGGCAAGGATAAGGTAGGATGGAACAAGATCAACAGAATTAAGACCGTGGACATCGATACTAAATCTGAAAAAGTAAGTTGGTACAAGTAAGTATAATAGTATATAAAATGCTATCAACCTAATTTTACTATTTTAAATCTTAATTCCTTTTTGACTGGAACCTTAACCCCAAATAAAAAATATTACATTAGTATTGACTTTAATTGAACTACGTAAATCATCCCCTCTGATATTTTTCTGAGCAATTTTGTATTAGCAAAAGTATGTACTGAAAATTGTTTCGAGATTTTTTCGACACGGGCAATCTCTCATTGCTATTGATATGATTTTAATATAATGTAGGTTTGGTTGCAAATTAAAAAGTAGGGGATCTATCCCACACCTTGAAATTATGTAACTGACCGTTCGCTAATTGTGACAGCTTCAGAGAAAACTATTACATTGAAATATTCTTACTTTAAAGATTGAACAGCGGCTGGGACAGCTTGATTATGCTTTCCTTCGAACAATAATTTTTTTCCAATTTTTCCTGTTAGAATCATCATTTCTTTCTGCCTGTACAGTAAATCTTTCTGCCTGAAAACAAGAGGAAAAAAACCTTCTTGAAAAGTCCTTTTCAAATATAAATAAACAGTGTCCTATATGCAGTGATGACTTGTGGAAAAATAGAATAGAGGGACCGCGAACCCTATCTTCATTTATTGTCAGATAATAATTCACTTCACTTTTCTATGATTGTCAGAGGGTAATTAAGGTATTCAAGCAAGCTAATCACACAATTAATCCAAAGCAATGAATATTTTCATATCTTACCGAATTTCTCTTTCTTCAGATGAACTCATGAATGGAGTTGCAGATGCCAACGGTAGCAATAACTGACACATTTTCTCCGTCAAACCAATCCAGTCATGTCTCTGATCCAAACCTCTGAAGAAATCCCAAGAAAAGTTTAGTATTAAATTTTGTATTCTTTAATACTAGTTCAGAAGTGTGATCCCTTTGAAATCCACATTAGGATAGCTTATATTAGGTTAGTTAGGTTCAGGTGAAGGTTGGGTGTACTATAAACTAATCTAACAAACCTACCCTCACGTAACCAGGTAACCACACTACTAAAATATAGTAACTTTTCTTACGAATCTCTCAGGATATCCATCAGTTTGATCCCTAACACTTGAAGTTGATTGAATTTAGTGTCAATGTCATCTGCGAGGTTGATATTCTTTTTGGATCTGGTGTAGATATAGAAATCCAGTGAGCAAGACAAATAATGAGTGGTGAAAGTAAAAGACACAATTTGCCTCATTGAGCCATAACACTATGGAAATATTAGTTTTAAACAGTTAACCTACGAATCCATGAAGGATTAATACAAGGAAATTTGAAAATGGAACATCTATACTTCTCCCATTCGTGTTGAAAATGATTTAAAACCTTTTCAACATTCTGGAAACCTATTGGGTCAAGTGGAATATTCCATGTTGAGGAATTATGGGTTATGATTGGGAGCTTATAGTCCATAGCAGGTGAAATTCATTATATCGTTTTGCGCCGTCATTCTCTTACGTAGGCTTATATATCAAGGAATAAATGTACCAAATTTTATCATCCAAATCCCCATGAAACACTCTTGGAATTACGATTTTTTTTTCATAGAGACGCCTAATTGACGGTAATGCATGTATGCTTGAACAAGTAATGGCTAAATTCAACCTTTCTTTTGCAGATTTCAACGCAGCTTGGATTTTGTTTCTGCTTCTTTCCAAATCATCTTGAGCTCGCTGCCAAGAATCTTTATTTTTCTGGCCGGGTGACAGAGTTCCGATTTGCGCCATTTCTGGGAATATTCGGGCAATACGGTACAGATTGAACTACATTTGATATTAACCTAATTTAATAAAGAAAGATACTAAATTGATTGAAAACAAATCTTTATATCTGCGTAACTGCAGATTCTGTAACTCGGAATACTACATATTCGCTGTAGCGAAAATGCTGGACTCGTTGCGATGGAGACGGTCAGATTTAATACGTCATCTTAAACTTTAAACAATTTCCATATAAATACGTTTTGTAAAATAAAACAGGAAATTTAAATTCAATTTACTTTATAGTGAGGAAATATAATTAAACCACACAATTTACCTTAACCCTCGATCCGTACAAGGCGTTACAACTATATCATTCCCAGTGCCGGCTTTATACGGAGGAATGAGGGGGCATTACCCAGCTCCCCCCAACCCCCCCATCCTGATTTACTTCATGAAGAATAAAAGAGCATTTCATACCATATCTGACCACCAGTAATTTATATAACTATGAAAATTGTCGTCAAAGTTGTTCTTGCAGTCAATGAAATTGAATCAATTTTAATCAGGCGTCTTCGGGACCTAACTTATATTTTTCGAAGAAATGCGGTTTATCATTCATTTTCATTTCACCTTCATCCGCAATTGTAGTTATATCCAACATTAAGTTCTCTAAGACACACAATGTAAATTGTAAAGAAAATTAGATTTTAACAACATATAAGACGCATTTTATAATTACGTATTATAAGACCCGCAAGTGAGACCAAAACTGTATCATGTAACTACACGCCTTCCATTACAGAAATTCAACAGGCGAACAACAATCCGGAACAATTTCGATACTAAACATCGTCGCTGGACGGTCGTTGCTTTAAGGGGGGAAATTTTCTCCCTTAAATCGGTGCAAAACTGGATCAGAGTGTGGTAATCGGACCCAGTTTGTTTATTGTAGTATCATTTATTAATTCATTCATTTTATCTTAATTTTACAACAGTACCATTCATTCAGTAATGAGATTATCAATTTGCAATCAGTACTTGGCAAAATTTTCCTTAATTTGCAGGAAACATAAAGAAAGAAGAGAATCAGAAGCTGCTACGATTCCCGACTCTTATCGGAGAAACCTCTTGACCCAGCTTGTGTGCCAGCACAATGTACTTGCTTTTCAAGTCGTCAATATTCAAGTAACAAAGCTGTTAAATAGGATATTTTATGATAAAATTGATATAAATGCCTCAATTCCCAATTTATTAGTATGCCACTAATAAGGCATATGGAGAATTAAACCAGCAAATTTTTGTACTGAAGTTCCGGGGCCGAGTAGAGATTCCGTAATGGTTAGACTGAATTTAGGATTTTAGGATATTTAATTATAAACAAAGCACAGTGAAATGATTTTAAAATTGATTACAATGCAACTAACTCTGACTTGATAATTACCTGCACCAAAATGCCAGGAAAGCAGAAGCTCTCATTACGTTCGTGAGCCATCCTGTGATTGTTAATAACGAGAATCTCACCGGCGTTCAAGTACATGTGGCTCTGTAAAAATCCAAAGGATTCCATCATTTAAATCCAAAGCTACTTACTGACAAGCTCAGAACACTCCAAAAAATATAAAGAAAATATTTTTTTTTTATTGTCAGGATGTTATGCCCTTATCTCTACCCCTGCTTCCAAGTCATACCTGATTTTCTTTTTTGCTAATGATTCTTGCGAACGCTTTGTACGCCTTCATGTAAGCTGTTACGTCTTCATTATGAATTCGCAATGGTCCTTCGAATAATGGATTCCAGTGTACGGCAACAATCTTGTACAAAATTCAACCGACATGTGAAAAAATCCTATTTTTCAAGCTATAATAGTTTTTTAATCATGAACATTTGAATTTGAAGCAGCATGTTTGTCTGCATCAGACATGTTTAATTGTGCATGTGGTTGTGCAGTTTAGTTCCCTAAGTAAAATAAACGGGGCCTTTCATGGCCTAAAGATGCTCCAGTAGCGTTTGAGCCCTAGAAAAGTTTGGGTATCGCAGATTCAAACAAAGGAATGAATTTCTTCTGAAGTTACCTGGCCATAGTAATCCAATTCTATATGCGGTGTTTGTATCTCATACCATACAGGTGACCCATCAGACTTTTTGCATTCGAATGTAGCTGGAACTCTAGTCAGAGTTTCAAAGTCATCAAACGACTCTCTGCGTAATTTCTCAGCAGCTTCCATAATATCAAGGACAATTGTTTTCCCTTTGCCTTTTTGGGATCTGGAGCAAAATCAATAGAAACCGTGAAATCACAGGTGAAAAAATACATTATATCGTGTGCATTTGCTGTTCAAGAATTTCCCCATGGGTGTTTCTATGTATAGAAAGTTTACTTCCTCGTACCCTATTTTTTAAAATCTCGCCCAACTAAAAACTCCGGTAGGCTGAAAATATACAATGATCCTCAATTGCAGGTTATTACATAAAACGAACATTGGTAAACTGGATTCAAATTACAGTAATAAAATAAACCTGAAAAAGCTTTGCTGCTTGCTAAAAAAACATGGTTTTGAAACTTGAATCACTTACTTCATGACATGAAACAATAGCACACCAGGCATAACCTCATAAAATGGATAATCCTGATGCAATGGAAGACTGGGCATATTGTTGGGTTCGTATTCACATTGAAAAAACTATAAAAAAAGATTCTCATCTTGTAGATTCAAGTTACATACATTAAAACCCTCAAATCAAGGATTCCTCCCTTTAGTCTGATAAAAGAGGATTTTGGTGTATTAATAAAATCATTTTTCAATAACTAGTATCTAACCTCTTTGAACATTGGTGAACAGATTGGCCCAATACTCTCTCCAAGCTGCAACAAAATATATTCAAAGATCCGAATGCATTCACAGCTACGATATCAGGTATATTATTTCACTGTATTTCCATGGGTGTTCTCAGCTACCTCTCACAAGGAGATGAGGGAATATATACTCCCACTATCATGTATCAAAAATTACACCTTAGATTGCTTATTGTATGTGAAAGATTAAATGATAATTAAGTGTTCATGGAAGTGAACCAAAGATCAAGTTTTTAGTAATGTCTGATCCAGAATGGGGCACCTGCCCTGTGTGTCACTCTGGGGAACACCCATGGGTGTATATATATATATTTATATATATATATATATATATATATATATATATACATATTACACCTTTGAAACCAGTTTATCTTCACAAGGAACATCTTCAATCACACAGAATCCAGACTCAACTATATGTTCGAGAAAGCTGAAAAGAAAATATTCTTAATATATAAGAACGTGTCACCTAACGGAGATTGTTCGCCTCACAACCTCTTTTTGTCTTTACATTTTAATTTACATCAGCAAGCAAAATAATTTCTAGTATGTTTATTCTGCTCCTACTTGAACATTCCTTGTGTATCATGAACACTGTTGTATTTTACTCGAGGTATGACAGATGGTTCCGACTTTCTCACGCGTCTTTCAATGTCATTCTTGATGCAAGATTCACAGCTGCAAAATTTACGAAGCCAGTTGAGCTCTATCCTCGAGATATGGTTGTCAAATTGCTCATGATCGACGGTGAAATGAAGGCTGCCGTCTGATTTGGGTAAAAATTAAATGATTAATTATCCATGTTTATACAATACCAGCATATTATTGTGTGGCCATTTAACAACTTCCAAAAATAAGGATGTGATATAGGGCTGCATGGTCACTTCCTCATGTGATAAAATACCTTGAATATTAGCTGATAGTATCGTGAACACATCAGGGAATTTAGGTTTGTCCAATGGATACATTCCGGAAAATGAACGCCAGCATTGCTTGCAATGGCAATAGAATCGAAGCCATTTAACATTGTATCTGTCACAATAAATCTAAGTGTCAAAACCAGTGGTTGGATCCATGGTCCAAAGGTCCATGAGCTTGGGAAGGGAGGTAGGTTGGATGCTGAAACTGCTATTCATTCATGCCCAGGGAATTTTAAACTACAAAAAATGCCCTTAACCATAAACTATTATTAAATAAACCACAAATATTATGTCACCTTGAAATTTACTTATACTTATGTATACTGTAATTGGAATAAAACTTACTCGCTCATGTGTCCATCTGCCCACTTCACTGCTATTCCATTTTTCACAGGCAATATTTCAAATTTTACCTCATCTGCCATTGTGGAACGTGACAACTGCAGTCTTCTGTCGTTATCTTCGAACTACTGGAGATTAAAGTTGAGTTTACTTGTGAAAATTTATCTTGTAGCATTACTGCACTTTGATACAATGCAAACTTAATGTGTTACTAGATGTTTGCATCGACTCTATGTTTACTTGTGTCCTGTTTGCCTATTTTATTGCTGCATTTGATTTTCAAATCCATTTATTTCTTCTTACCATCTGGGACCTATATTACCTGTAACCTATACTCTGAAATTCTACACAAATTGTCTGGGCAAAGGTGTAAATTGCAAGTGCATTATAGACATTTTAACTGAGGTATACTAACATGCTAGTCTGAGTCTGAGGTATACTAACATGCGAGTGTCCCTTCCACTGAGAATTCAACTTTTTTCAATGCAACACATTTTTTTTCCTTTAAATTTATCTCCAAGTTAAAGAAATACAGCAAGCATGACATGACATTTGAAATGAATAGATATTATTAAACATAATTGTGTCGTAAAGTAACAAAATTAACAGTGTGTGCGTAATCGTAATCTATAGCGGGGATAGCAACCACAAATACTGAACTGAACAAGAATAGTACGTTATATTAACATCAAACAATACTTGGGGTGAAGACCCACTCATTCCCTCTCTACCAAATGTGAGAATGTCATTCCCTACTTTCCAAGATTGTTTTACTTATACTATAAAAGTTTGTTTCAAATTACCAATCTGTGATTTACAATTCGAACTTGATTAAATTTTAAGAAAAAAATGAATTTAATTTTTTATTCTTTCTCGAATAACAGTAACACCAGCATCACATCTTTGAATGGACATATGCGAAACAACCTGCCATTCGTCTGTTACAGGATCGTAACGTTCCAGAGAGCTCAGAAGACTATGACCATCGTACCCAGCAACAGCGTAGAGGCATCCCCGCATAACGCAAGCGCTCACGTAACATCTTGGAACTGTCATTTTCCTGATTTGAAACCACATGTTTGAATGAACGTTATAACACTCCACAGTGTCTAAATGGGAGTTCCCGTCGAACCCTCCTAGCACATAAATCATATTGTTTAAATATGCGACACCAGCTCCCGATCTTTTAGTTGTCATGCTGCATACCGGTATCCAAGTAGCAATCTTTGGATTGAATTTTTCAACCGAATTAAGAATGTTAGATCCGTCATACCCCCCGATACTGTAGATGCTATTATTAGCAGTCACAAGACCCGCACCTTCCCTTGAGCTGGCCATATCGGGTAACATCACCCACTCGTCGATGTGGGGGTCGTATCGCTCTGCAGAGGCATGTCTATGGGTCCCGTCGAACCCCCCCGCCACATAAATCATATTTCCAAGAACAGTGGCACCGGCCAGCCCACGTTTTCTGTTCATTGGTGCCACAGAATACCAAATCCCATCCTCGTCAGCGCCATAGTCGAAGCATTCAACTGTATTGAGTCTGGAATGTGCATCGTAGCCACCAATGACATAGATCTGACAATCCAAATTAACAGCAGACACATAACGGCGTCGTTTCGTAAAAGGGTCAATCTCTTTCCACTCTCCTGTCTTCGGGTTATATTTTTCTACGTTCGTGATCGGGCTCTGCATGTTTCCAAAGCCTCCTAAGACCATCAGTGTTTCTGTGGTCCCATATCGGGGCTGAGTGCTTACTCCTGTCATTTCTGCACGTAGCTCGGGACGTAAATGATATTTTTTTGCTATGTCAACAAGATCTCTGCACTGGAGACTGGATTTAATCAGAATTTCATTATCAACGTCGTCTGTGATGTATTCAGGAGATAGAAGTGGGAGCCGAACATGTTGCAACATTCCTGGAAGAAGTATTTGCAATTAAGGACCGGTAAAAAAATTCACAACTACAAATGCCCTTAAATTAGAAACCTGGAAGTTCATCTCTTCTTTCCTCCAAATCATATTTTATCCAGGATAACAGAGCTTTGTAAACGACCTCCTCGGAATCGACCTCAAGCTCCGAAGACTCTATCAGTTTTATCACGCTTCCCTCGTCGAGTTTAAAAAACTCGTCGCTTTGTATAACATTGCTGAAATGCTTCATTGTAAAATCTTCAGCACATATTGCGAGTTCGCTGCATTGATGAGATCCAGCGAAAGATCTGAATTGAAAACAAGTAAGATTCGTATCTTGACCAATAATGACAAGAATTTGGAAAAGTGTTGATTTGAATATTTTGGATCTAGATTCAACAACAGCAAAGATCCCAAGTATGACTGAAATATTGAAGGATTTTCACGAAGTTAAACTGAAGTCATTTGCAAGCTAATTTCTCTATTTAAATATCTATAATAATATAACATAATTCTTTAACACAGTGGGGGTCAGCAATCAGGGGTTAACAACCTTTCCATGCCCCCAAAAAGTACATAACATTTGAAGATGAGGAAGTCTTATTTATTATTTTTAAACCACATACATTACTGCATGTGAACAAATTTTTTAAGTTAACAAATAAACTTTTAATTCAGCACAAATGCAAAAATATTAATTCAAAAAGAATAAATTAATTCAAAATAACTCCTTACTCAAAGACACAAGCCTCTGGGTTGGGAACCTCTGTACTAAATACAATCTTTCTGCATACAGACCTGATGCCAAGACAGTTCCCAGGATCCAGCTGTCGTTTTAAAAATTCACAGCAAGCCGTCTCGACCCCGGTCAGTTGAAGAAGGCAAGCAGCCGGTAAGAGGTCTTGCACATTTTCCACAGTTACCCTAACAGACTCGGTATAAATAAATTCAAGCATAATTTTCATTGTTTCGTAGGCGATGCCTTTAATTTCGACTTTCTTTTGGTCTCTTTCGCTCATGTCATTCGTGAACATCGCTCGAAAATATTTTGACGATGAGGCCAAGACAACTCGATGCGCAGGTAATTCTGTATTCTGACACAGTATTATGACATCACATAGTTGGTTTTGTGAACGCAAGTTGTTCATGGAAGCTAAAATAGTTTTAGCGTGGCCGTCTATAAGCATGTACCCTTCCATGTTAGTATCTCATATCTTAATTTTCAATTAGTTTGTCAATCAAATTTACTGCAGAAAATAGAAGTCGGTTTAAAATGTAAGTTGATTCACAGAAATCACCATGTCAACTAAAATATAATTCACAGATAAAAATGAAAAACTGGTGTGCTACAATTGTAAAGCATTCATATCCTAAATTGCATTCGAATAAAAATTATGGATTTACATCAATCGCAAATGAGACTCCACATGAACAGTTTGTAGTCGATTGCGGATTTTCAATTATTCTGAAAGCAGATCTTATCATTTCTTGTGCATAATCAACCTTTGAACCCTTGAGGAGATCATAAGAGTCGACATCCGTGACAACTCGTACTCCGTCGCGAGAAAACTCTTTATCATCCTCTTCCAATTCTTTATCGAGACAAAATTTGTATGAAAAGCCAGAACACCCACCACCTTCCACTGTTACTCTCAAAAACTGTCCATTATTCGTGACATTTTTAAGTTGTTCCACGCAAGAATCTGTGAGACCGAGGCCTTCGCGGACCACTGGTTCCTTCACTGCTTCAGCAGAGAAAGTTCTGGCTAGAAAATTAGGGTTTGTTGTTTTCTGAGGAGTAATCGTTGATCGTAAAATCCAACTCACTGATGGAATTTTCAAATTTGAAAGCCTGTTCATGCTAAAGTTCGATATGTTATCTGAAATAAATGAAAATGTCAGTAGCTGAGGGAGAGTTTACAATATACTACCTCTCACCTAAACCTGTCCTAAGTTATCCGATCCATCTAGGTTTTGTATCATGTCGTTTATCGTTTTGCTAGCCTTATGAAGTTACATACGGATGCGTGAGTGTAGAGGGTTAATATGGCTTGATTTCGCTCGTTTCAGAATTATGGATTCTTAACCATTTTTTTTGTTTATTGTACTTTGCCGTCTAGCGGTTGAAAGTTTTTACTTCACTTGACGGTTATAAATGATCCAACAGTGACATCTAGCGGTTGGAAATCTTTACTTCACCTAACGCTTATAAATGAACTTCTAAGTTACTTAACCTCAACTTAAAAAGAGGATAACGGCTCCCGTTAGTTTGCTGTGCATACGATACTTAGATGTATGGATTCGTTATGAAATTCTGCATTCATTGGCGTGTCGTATGTAGTGAGATGACAACTGGTTCGCGAGTTATTAAGGGTTGTTCAATGCGTGGTCACTCGTTACGGCCTACCCGAAATTGGTATTCGAGTTCAGGAATAGATATTTCCAGGGTTAACCTAAATCAATCGACCCAATTTTATCAGAAAATGTTAGTTAATGTATTAAGTCTCATATATGCTAATTTCAGTGTGATTGGATTATTAGAAGTTCATTTATAAATATTGATTGTACTTTGCCATCTAGCGGTTGGAATTTTTTACTTCACTTGACGGTTATAAATAATCCAACAGTGACATCTAGCGGTTGGAAATATCTACTTCACCTAACGCTTATAAATGAACTTCTAATGATCTAATCACGATGAAATTAGCATATAAAAGACGCAATACGTGAACCAACATTCTCTAAAAAAATTGGGTCGATTGATTTAGGTTAACCTCGAAAAAATCTATTTCGGGTCGCCGTATCGAGTGACCCTGCGATCAATCAAACCAATTTTTTCAGGGAATGTTGGTTTATGTATTACGTCTCATCTGTGCTGATTTGAGTGTAATTGAATCATTAAAAAATGATTTAATCATTCATCTATAGGCGTTAGGTGAAGTAAAATTTCCAACCGCTAGATGTCACTGTTAGATCATTTATAACCGTTAAGTGAAGTAAAAGGGGGGGGCCGCTAGATGGCAAAGTACAATCGACGCTTATGAATGAACTTCTGCTGGTCAAATTACCCTGAAAATAAACACATATGAGATGTAACACATAAACTAACCCTCCCTAGAAAAATTGGGTCGATTGATTCAGGTTAACCCCGTAAAATGTATTTTGAAACTAGAATACCTAATTCCAGTCGGCCGTAACTAGTGACCCTGGAATCAATCAACCCAATTTTTTCTGGGAATGTTGATTTATCTATTACGTCTCATATGTGCTAATTTCAGAGTGATTCGATGATTAAAAAATCATTCAATCAATAATCATTCATTTATAAGCGTTAGGCGAAGTAAAAATTTCCAACCGCTAGATGTCTCTGTTGGATCATTTATAACCGTTAAGTGAAGTAAAAACTTTCAACCGCTAGATGGCAAAGTACAATCGACGTTGATAAATGAACTTATATTGGTCCAATCACGTTAAAATTATCAAATATGAAACGTAACACATAAACTAACATTCTCTGAAAAAATTGGGTCGATTGATTTAGGTTAACCCCGAAAAAATCTATTTCGAAACAAGAATACCTAATTCGGGTCGGCCGTAACGAGTGACCCCGCGAGGTCGCTCTGCAGGGTCTCGACCCTCGGTTTGGGAAGCCCTGATTTAGATAAAGAACATATTAAGATGATGTTTTGAAAGAAAACATCTACTATTCTAATATTTAAATCACTTTAAGTTACTTCCGGGTGAAATAATTCATGCGTGAAAGGTCACCAGGTAAATCTTGTTGGTTGTGTTTATTATTTCATTGAATTTTTCGTCTATTGTCTTCGATATCATGTATTGATCATCTATTGTTATTTTGACTAGAGTATCACAAAGGAATTTTGCCAGAGAGAGGCGACGGGCATTGTGTATTAGAATTACGTATTAGATTGAATATATGATATGATTGTACCTAGTACCTAGACAGCGGTACTTACCTTACAGTACTTAGACCTGTATACGTGTCGGTGAACTGACTGTCTGTGATGAATCATCTTTGGTTATACAGATCTCCACGTAACTCCATGTAAGCATTCTTATTGTAACAGGGATGAATACATTTTGTAATGCTGCAATTATCTTCAAGCTCAATATATTGTCAGTCATTGCAATCAGTCAAAAGTTAAAGTTTCCTTACTTCTTTAATATTCTTTTTACTGTTATGTTTCTAATGATTATATATTTATATTATCAGCCAGATTAATACCACAATGAGTTAATAATAAAACCATTCAGCCAATCGTAAACCAAACACAATGGAGAACGGGGCCTGCGCTCTACCGATCGGATTTGATGATCACATCATGGCGTTGGAAGGGATAAAACTCATGTTAAACAATGGCTTTAAAGAATCTGAAATGCTTTTTAATAAATTCAAGCAAGTGAGCCCACAGATGAGCGCCGGTTCGAGTTTTTTAAGTTTTCTCAATGGTTTGATGACGTTTGAAGATGAAAAACTGGCACTGGCAGTCAGCGAATTGAAATTGACACAGAAACTTTGTTCCATGGGAGACGAAACTTTCGCGTCCATCAAAACGAAGTTTATGAAAAAGGCTAACCAAAAACCACAACCTACATTTGCTACAACTTTGCAAAACAAGATCATTGCTGCAGATTGTCATCTTTATCTTGCTCTTATCTCGTTCATACATCAGGACATATCCGGCTACATAAAAGGAGGCTGGATTTTGAGGAAAGCTTGGAAGATATATGAAAAACTTTATGAACAAATAAATGCATTGTATATGCTATCTCAACTGACCCATAACAGAAATCCTGCAACAGAACAGAAAGGTAAAGTAAACCCGGAACAATCGAAACTTCAAGAACAGCTTAAACTAATCCCGCCTCCGACTCTGGAAAGACTTCACGGTTCAGTGAGTTTCGGCTTCGGTCTTTTCAATCTTTGCGTGTCCCTCATTCCACAGAAACTCCTGAAGGTCGTGAACCTTATCGGTTTTCATGGTGACAGGGACATAGGGCTCTCATCCCTCAAGAGTGCAAGCGAAAGCGAAGACATGAAATCACCGTTGGCGATGTTGGCTCTCCTTTGGTACCATACGGTGGTGAGACCATTTTTTGCGGTGGACGGCGAGCGATCGGATCTCGGTATACCCGAAGTAGAACAAATCATGGAGAAAAATGAAGCAATATACCCTAAGTCGTCATTTGTCCTCTTCTTCAAAGGCAGAATACAAAGATGCAAACGTAACATGGAGGGGGCGCTAGAGTCCTTTCAATTTGCTTATGATTCCGCTTCAGACCAAAGAGAGCTACAATTGCTATGTGGTCACGAAGTCGGTTGGTGTAGTTTGATGCAGCTCGATTGGCAAAGAGCTTTCACTCATTTTGATATGTTGCGAAACGAATCGAAATGGTCCGTGTGTTATTATACTTACCTTGCGGCGCTTGCATGCGGAATTTCGGGCGACATTTTACAAAGCACTAAGCTTTTTGCAGAAGTTCCCAAAACCATGAAAAGAAAAGATAATCAACTTGAGCAGTTTATCGTGAGAAAAGCTAAAACACTTCAAAAAGTTCCTGTGACCTATGAATATCTCTTGCTTTATATATTAGAACTGCTCTATCTCTGGAGGGCTTTGCCAAATTGCACAGATGACTGCCTTAAAAAAATGCTGGAGGAGTGCGAAAAAATGACCATCAAGGAGCTGGCGGGGTTGAAAAATCTCGTGCTAGGGGGTATTTACAAAGCGATGGGTGTGAACGACAAGGCAATGCAATATTTCCAAATTGCTATGAGAATCTCGGACAGGGATTTCGAAGACGGTCACATAGCACCATATGCTTGTTTTGAAATCTCTTCTCTAATGATGGAGGTGACCCATACTAAGGTCAAGGGTTACGAACTTTTGAAGCAATGCAAGGATAGTTTCGAAGGTTACGATTTTGAAAACAGACTTCATATGAGGATACATGCTACAGAGCACAGAATAAAAGAGAATAATCTCTGAAGACGAGTAGAATATATTCAAGTTTTTCTGTTTAAAAATTGTTATTTACGCAACTTAGTTCTATACCCAGGGCTGCTATACTGTCCTTATTTCCATATTCACTGCTTTTCATTATATAAACCCAACTAAACTAAAATATAAACATATTACAGTAGACCAGAAGTTCTCAGAGTTCAAGTCCATATTCTTTCCTTTCTGATCCCAGATTTCCTCAATTGCTTTTCGTTTTATCATGTTTTTTGTTGCCAGTTATATATATATATACTTCTACAGGATTAATTACTGAACCTATCTATGTAATTTATGATAGACTGCTTTTACCTAGAATCATTTGATATATAAACAGTGCATAAGAAGCTTACGGGAATCACGAGTGGCACATATCTGTGGTAAAAAGCACACCCATCTTTTAGACAATTTTACCATAACATCAGTTCAAATATACATATCAAGTTATCGTTATTGGATATGCATGCCCAGAGTCAACATTCTTGCTAGAAGATAATCTTCTGACACAGCTATAATCCTGTTTGGAGACAAATAAAGATTTCAAATGATGTAGCTTCCGGGGATTGTAATATTTCCTTGTGTATATGAATTATATTTATGAAATATTTCTTCCACTTTATATCACAATTATTCTAGATCCCTTTCAGGAACAATTGTTTCATTATTAAAGGCCTTAGATAGTATGAAAACTAACAATACGTAGAACATTAATTGAAAGGTATTTTATCTGTAATAGCTGAATTGTTATATTATTTTATTGTTAGCATCTTTGCATATAATTTTTTAATTCTTTCATCACTGTAAATGTATGTTAATAGCATCGATTATAGTCTGTTTCAAACCACACACGCATCCTGTTCCAGAGATAGCGTAAGAATGCGTTCAACAGCATCTTGTATGTTCTGTTCACAGAAAGATTTATACTTTTATCTTTACTCGGATTGAATGATTTTTTTATTGGTAAATGATCATATACTTTAAATGGCCCTTGCCCATAGTGTTGCAATGATTGCATTACGTAAATCAGTTTTGCAAAGTGATATTGAACACGACAAGTATAATAGTTCTAGATTATAGTCGCTTCATTTAGTGATGTTTGCTATGCAATCCTTATAGTTTTCATAGGCTAAAAGAAATGCCTAGTAACAGAGTTTTACATGAATAAACCCTGGGTGATGACTCGGAAAATATACAAATAAACACCATGGGCTCGTAAATGGGGAATTGAGGACTCTTCTTAATAAAAAGTTATGTACACATACTGGAGTATGAGTACGATGTAAACAGCGGTTCTATTTCTTTGGAATGGAATATCCGACGTTTTATCGTGTCTTGTTTGTATTTCTAATTTTTCTTATGGCTTGGTGATTTTTTTCGAAAGTATTCATTCACAAAAACTTCGGTATCGTCTTTATTGTCATCAACTATTTTTTGCCTTTCGCACAAGTTTAGCATTGAAATAGCTACCTACCATCATCATAAAACGCTATTAAAACTTCTATAAACCAATTGTTTGCAAAACTATCCTGTTTCTGAGATCCTCCTCGTATGTATCATCACCGGTTACTTGTTCTGCAATTTTAATATTGCGACCAGTAGTCATCTCGCTCATCTTGCTCACCGACATATTTTTCTATTGTCAGGTTGCTCATGGACTTGAAGAGTCTTAGGTTATGAACAAGGTCATCTTGGCCATAGGGATCCTTGCCTCACCAACATATTTTTCTTTTTGTGAGGTCACTTATGGACATAATAAAGTTTGGCCAACCCTGATGTATCTGATCATGGTTACCTGTTAAAACACCACTTATCTGAGAGAACCTTTGCTTTATTCAACTTTAATGTATAAACATATTGCCAAAGCGGTATTCAGATTGAGGAATATCGTCGGTATAAACAACTGTCACAATTTTCATTTTATAATGATAATTTTATGTTCAGGAATTCTGAGCTGCGTCCGTCTCCATAGCAGCAGTTTCCGTAGCAGCGGCACTCTCCGTAGCAGCGTCCAGTGTGTGTACAGGGAGTTTCCTGGGACCGTAGAGAAGTATGTATGCGATATGCCAGTCACCACCACCCGATAGTTTAAGGATGTCTTCCGCCAACACTGGAGATATCTTGTCATCATCGCACTTGAGCCATTCGTCTGAGAGAAGCGAAAAGCAAGGTTTTGTGGGGTTTTTTAATACAGATTGATGTCAA
This sequence comes from Halocynthia roretzi, assembly GCA_013436055.1. NCBI lineage: Eukaryota > Metazoa > Chordata > Ascidiacea > Stolidobranchia > Pyuridae > Halocynthia > Halocynthia roretzi. Next base: position 62,869 of record QRAM01000039.1, read on the forward strand.
AGTATCAAACCAGGGCTGGAAATTGGGATTGGGTTTACAAAGTAAAACATCATTTTGAGTCTTCAATTTTTGTCCAATAGCTTCTTCCCACTTCCACCACTGTATTAAAGGATTAGAGATTCTTACCTCCCTTTTTCTTCACCCACCCCACATAATGTCCCGACGAACTAGAACGTCCCTGGTGCGTAATAATGCTCTGCAACTCGTAGAATCCGCTATTACATGATCCTGGGTCTAAAAACAATACAAACGGTAATGATATTCAGTTGAAACTCAAAAAAATGGACACTATTTCTATAAATGGACACTATTTCTTTTTTGCATTATTTTTAGTCATTGATTCCAACTCTTAACCCCCCCCCCAATAATAAAGTAGATCTTATTTAATATGGACGATACCATCTTCAAATTCAAATCTTTCGTATTGTACATCAACTGATTCCTCCTTCTTTTTCAGTTTTACAACTCCCTCTGATTTCATCTTCATCGCTGCTTTCTCCTGGTTCTTTCTCTCTTCTTCGGCTTCAAATTTATCCCTCATCGGTTTCAATTTCGCTTGTAATTCAGGAGCGCAAAGCTCATAAGCGTCAAAGGTCATCGGGAATTTCACATCCTGAAGGTTGTATCAATATTAAATGTTTAAAAAATGAAAATTTCCATTTCATTTATTCCAAACCTTGAGAATTTTTGCGTTTATGTTGCCCTTTTCCTTGAAGAAGAAACGAACCATCTGGATGCAGAGATATGCTGGCAGTCGGCTTATTTTATTCTGAAAAACAAGATCATCCGTCGTCGACTTAGGAAAAACTGAGGTATATCTACAGTTATTGTTTCATATTTTGTTAAATTTACAGGAAAATAATTTTTATTTCGTTCATTTCTGCAAGATACTTCTTGGCTCAGAGTTTGTTCTCTTCTTGCCCTCCAATGGATGGATAAAAGTTATTAGCCAAGTAATATGGGGGTGATATAATAGTAATATGAAAAGGCAGATCAAATTTATACGTTTCTCTGATATTTTGCGTCACGATCCAGCGTAGGCGACAACTTCGTTATTACTTCCGTCAGTTTGGTTTTTATTCCTGTCATCAGATATTTCACATCTTGTGAAATGAAACAGTTCAACTGAAGCGAATTCTCAGTTGATTTGGTTTCAGTTTCCTCTTTCGCCTCTTCTTCAATGCATTTCAAACTGCATGGAAAAAATAGAAAGAATGATTACTGTAAGTAATATAGTAGTAAAGATTTGAAAATTTTTCTCACGTGACATCATATTTAATTCCAAAATATTGTCCAATCACATCTTTCTGTCTGCCAGAATCTTCTCTTTTGAGATTCATCTGAAGGATTCTCATGAACTCCATAAGACATTCATTTGCATCCTATGGAAGAAAGATGCAGCCGTTATTGCTGAAAATTTCTCGAGAAGAAAGAAAAATTATTCCAAATTAAGAGTGTTGAAGAATTAGTACAAGGTGAAATGCGAATGAGACCTGTTGTGTAAAATGACCTTCATCATTTTTTTCAGCGAATTGTGGACACTGCATGCGAAGAAGTTGCAGCAAGAGGAATGGTGGAATTTCAGTTTGTGTTTTTTCATCCATCTGCTTGTACAGGTCTCGGAGAGATGCCGTTATTGGTCCACTGAGTTCTGATGCTTGTGGTGTATTTCGACCTTGGTAACTGTAAGAAAAAATTTACATTATATTTGATAAACATTGTAGAGTTAAATTCTAAATCATAGGAATGAATCCAAGTACATATTACTTCATTTCCTTTACACAAGTACAACATTTAGACAACTTCTCACAATTTCAAAAATATAAGAACCACTATGAATAAAAGGAAATAATAAAATAAATCAATCAAGGGGAGTAAACTGCTTCACCTCAGTAGTGCTTGCTTCAATTCAGGAATTGTTTTCAAAAGCTGAATAGTTGAATTCATGTAACATGTGTTCCCTAGATTTTCAAGCCCAGTTGCAAGATCCATCTTAACAGTAAGAAAAAGTATAAAGCATTTGCCTGCCCAGTAATGAGGAGGAGGAGGGGAGTGAGTGGTAAATAGATACTCACTGCAGATACTAGCTCTGATTCACTCATATCTTCAAGAAAGACAGTTTTCTTCACTGGTTCTTTTGGCAATTCTTCAGCAGTTCCCATCATGAGCAATGTTATACCCTGAATAAGAAATAACGGGACTAAAAAAAATGTATGAACAGGCTAGAAAATTAGGTAAAGGTTGCACAACATTTTTCAGCTTTGCTTTCTCCCAGCTGTCCTTTATGACAATTCCTTTCAACATGACTTTCTGACGATCGGGAGGAACCATGGTGATCGTGAACAACTGTGCTTTGAAGACTACAGGTGGTTCATCGGTGGACAATTCTATTCCCTTGTACGTTTCCTTTCCCCATTTAACGTTAACTAAAGAGAAAATCGTGATTAGATACACACCAGTTAAATGGCCTTCGAGACGCAAAAACTGCTCACTTACCGGTAAATACAGGCATTTTTTAGCTAAATTACTTAAATCGACAGAAAAATTAATACTATTTAAGCAACATTAACCTAAAACACAAATAAATTTAGATTTAAGTTTTGCTGAATAATGGTTTGGGAGCGAAGCAATGTTTGTGGTGATGTCAAAGTTCAGATGTTCTGGGTCAAATAATAATTATTTTCGTTACAGCGATGTCAGATGTCGTGTGCAGTGACCTATGAAATTGAATCCAAGGCGCGAGTGTGAAAATAATACAAACGTCGACAAATGAGCAGCAATAATTGATGGAAATTTGTCAAGAAGAAAAGAATTTATTCCCAATTGAAAGCGTTGATGGACTGATAAAGTTTTTCGAGTTACATCTCAACAAAAAAGGTGCGAACAGCGAGCCGAATTTAGCGCTACTTTCCATTATACTTGGCTATGTTGAATGTCGTCTTACGCTGTCGAAGATCGGTGATCAAAGCAGCAGTAGTGCTGAATCTGATGCAGAATTGACCGGCAAAAAGAAAAATGTACCAGCAACAACGAATGTAAGATATAAATGAATGAAAAGTGTTTGTAGGGTAACAATAATGGACAAGACTGAAACCAGCTTGATCTTAGTCTCCAGACCGCAGAGTTATAAAGGATCTCTCCGAGGAATAATGAAATTAAATGTCCAGAATATGATTTCTACTGGCTTAATCATGTTGAAAATATCAGAAAATCTTTCTCAAAACCTTCTCATCATTCTGTGAAAATATTTGGTCAATTACAATACTTTACGTTGAGAAATTTGGTGTTATGATGGGGTCACCAATAATAAATGATTCCCCATAATCATGATATTCTGTTTTCGTTTCAGGACACGACAGCAGTTACCAATGAAGCAGAGCAAGATGAAAGCCATGAATATTTTCCCACAGTTGAACTTGATATCGTTGAGCCGCTCTATCTGAAATTTTCAATTTTAATGAAAGGACTTGTTGACAAGAGCCTATCAGAACACACAACAGATGAAGGATTCGCAACGAGGATTCTATGTAAAAATGTAATCCAAAATATACTAAAATTTATTCTGCAAACTCGGTATTCCGTTGCCTAACGGGCAAAGACTGATCTCATTTGCCATCTAGTGGAAATTAGCATTCTGAGTTCAGTAACCAGTGTACCAATTATAACGAAAATTATTTTATTCTGTTTTATTCAGATCTCGGTGTGATGTCAAGATATTGCATGTTGTTATTATTTTCTTAGTTTTATCATCATGTTTTCTATTTTCAGGTTAGTGATGTTCTTTGGAATCGATTGAATCCTCATTATCACAAAGATAAAGCTCACATACAATCATTGTACAGTTTCCTTATAGGTGAGTAGTTGTTGGATTTTGCAGAAATTCAGTCGGTGATCGATAAACCTCTTGCCAGGCACCTCTGTTCTGACATTGGTGTTGTTACCATTATCATGCGAATCCATTTAAATTCTCAAAGATTGCTTTTGATTTATACCAAAGTTTGCTGAGATTGGACGAAAATCAGAAATGAAAACTTGAGATGCTATGTTCAGAGATGAAGATTATAAATTGAAAAACGCAAACATATATCCTAAAGTGATTTAAATCTGATACTCTCATCCATTCATCTTTACTCTTCTATAACTATTCAGGATTTTAGATAATATTTTAAGACTTGTGGTACTTCTATATATCATCAATCAGATCATTTTGAATTCTCTAGTACTATTTTAAATCACTCCTAAGTTTTCTGAGATTGAACAAAATTTGGAAAGAAAAATGTGTAGAATGACTTTTGACACAACCTGTATTGTTATTAATCTGAACTTCAATTGCTTTTTCTTCAGGAAGACAACTCGATTGTTTTGGTCTTGCATTTGTCGTAACTGCCGGTTGTCAGATTCTTCAATACAACGATGTCCATCTGGTATTGAGCGAAGATCACGCTTGGGTCTCGCACGGGAACAAGGAGGAAACGGAGATTACTTGGCATGGAAAAGGAACGGAGGACAAACGAGGATATTCTCTAAATGAAACAAATAGTGAAAAGGTATTTGCAATAGTGGAATGGGTTCTTCACTCATTAGTTTGCAGCTGGCTTATTAAAACTCTCTTTGAAGCTTCACCGCATTCTTACAAATTAAAAAAGAATTTTCAACGCGAGTATTCGAGTTCCTTTATACTATTACTGTGTTTTTATTTCTAGAGCTGGGTCTATTTGAATGGAAATGCGAATACTTGTAGCAGAATGGAAGAAATCGCAGCAATGATCGTTGCAATCAATCCAGCGATTGATCTTCATACAGAAAGCCAACAATTATTCATCATACAGTACCGCCTTCTTGAGTTAATGTATAAGATGGGTTCACTCGATAGGCAAGTAATACATTTGTTAAGTTATGTATTTTATGGTGTAGCAGAGTCGCCTGTTTTTCAATATAATATATATTTGATATTTTCCCCTCCGTGTAGATATCCAATGGGACTTGGTCTTCTTGCCGATCTGGTAGAGTCTTCTCCCAACTCTCAACTTCCCAATCCTGAATCTCTCCATCTTCAGGCAGTAAAATGTAATGTGGAGCAATATAGCAATCATCATGTGTACCCATACTGTTCCCAAGGTCATTTTTATTCTCGAAAAGGTCAAACGAAGAAAGCAGTCAAATGTTGGTCGCAAGCCGCACAGGTTCTAGCGAGGTATATTATGAAGAATTGTGTTAAGAAAGATTCATGTTAGGTCCACATAGAAAACTTGCTTTACTCGGGATTTGTCCATTGTATTCGATGTATTCGTATTAATGTAATAGGGTCATTTGTAACGAGGTTGATTGTATATTTTTTTTCTAAAGTTTAAATGATTAAACCTTTTTTCTTTTTTGCTAGTTACAATTACACAAGGGAAGATGAAGAAGTTTACAAAGAAATCATGGAGATTGCAGGAGAACTTATTCCTCAAGCAATGAGGACAGATCCGAATGTTAACGAAGATCGTGAATGTTTTATGGACCTTATAAGGTTGTTAAAATATGTTTTTCTATTAGCCAGGCTGTCCGATATTTTAATGAACGACACAGAGTCTATCAGAGACAAAATGTTGCAGTTGGAATTTGCCGTAGAAAATTCTCTCGTTCTTTCGGCAGTTGCTTAAAAAATCTTAACGCAAAATATTCACTCGTATCCATGTCTTAATATAATTTGAATTTCAGATTTATATTACATTTTAGATTATACGATGGCATATGCTTGTGGGAAGAAGGCAGTCCCACACCTGTACTGCATTCATGGTGGGCAAAATACTTCACACAGTCGCTCGGACATTTTACGAGCGAAGTTCGAGAATCGTTCGCTCGAACAGATAGCAATTTTGATAATGAAGATAACCAGTAAGTTGTGATCTATGTATTATGGAAGTTAGTATATATTATCCATACTGTAGAATTCTAGAATGTCCTGACCAAGATTGACTTTATGAGCTCTTGGCCCAATTTGAAACATTTTTTAAAGGCCCAAGGTTCAGAGTCAAGGTCCAGGAGCAGACTAGGTCTTCATAATGGCCTCAGCATCCTACACCTAGTAGGTGGCTATCCTAAGAGAAGGATAAGTTTCCTGAGACTTATTAAATTCCCATAGTGGTGGCCATAAACCTCTGAAAAGGAGGACATTGAATAGGTTTACATGTACATAGGTACTGTATGCCTTCAATATGGATGCATAAATGTTACTGACAGGGTGACAATTCAAAATGGAGGAGGAATTTAGGGAATTGGGATCGCAATGGGATCGACCTGGAACTCTAGAGAACCATTGATATAGGGGAAATTGGTCATGAGAATTAAGAGGAGAGGAATCTCACTGACGATATAATATGAATATTTTCTTTCCTGTACACTAGGGAAGGTCGGGAAATTGCGAAAGACACTTCATCACGCAAGTCCAAGAGACACAGCATGAAACTACAAGAAAGTCAGCCGGAGATGAAGAGGGATGAAGATGAAGCCAAACCTTCTCTGCTTGGGGTCAAGAGTGTAAAAATGCGGGGTCTCGAGGAGCTCCTGGTCTGCGGCAAAAAAATAAACAGTCACGCAGTAAGTCTCCAACTCACAGCGCAATCGCAAGTTCATTTTGTTAAAAGGCGATCGAATGTGAGCGATTATTCCATTGAGTATTCGGACAGAGGAAAGCGGCAAAAGAGACTCTGAATTTCTCCTCAAGCGAGTATTTAGACAGAGGAAAAAGTAGACTCGAATATCTTCTCTCTTCAGAAAGTATTCTTGATGAAGATAGACCACTGATTTTTCTGCTGTTTTGCTGTAACACCAGTTAACAAACCTGTATAAATAGCCTTCATATCCTTCTTATCAAGTTGTGTACATATGAGATGGGAATATAGGCCACTCCCCACATATGGTATGCAATTTAATGAAGCTGTGCTCATGATATTGTACTTGGCGATGCCTTAATTCACAATACATGAATTGAAATAGCCACTGATCCATTGAAATCGGTGGTATACTCGTGTAACGGTAAACTCTGAGAATCTTTGACGTATTCATTATACTTGGGTACATAACCTTCCTGGATATAAGCATGTGCTTAAGGCATCGAGGGTCAAGAGGTACCACAGAAAAAACTTTCTTTAGGCTGTCATGCCTAACATGAGGCTGTCATGCTAACAAAAGAGTAATCAGAGCATGATTTTCCAAGTTCATTTTTTGTTTAATATTTCTTTAACTCAAAACTAACAACTTCACAGTCATGTATTTTATCAACTCTGACAGGCACATAACCACATTTCATCTCATCAATGAATCTATCAATTCAGAGAATGAACAAGCAATAATAATGATAAACTGAGAACCATCGAATTACTACATATTGCGTGTGTAATATTTGTTGTAATCTATAAGAAGTAGAAACTGTGCAAGATGCGGATTACATTGCTGGTTGCAGATAGCCGACAATGTGTGAAAAAGCAAGGCGGAATTCCGATTGAATTCTGTTGACAAATGTTTCACTTGTTCATCCGTTGTTTTCTTTGCTTCGGGTGTTACAGATTCGGGCGAATTCGTAATGACTTCACAAAATTGCTGGCAGACTTCGAGGACACCTGGTGGAAAAAATTCGGGTTCATAAAGAGGAACACAGTACAGGTACTCCTCACTTATTGACCACTGGGTTTAACAACCATCCGCATTCAGATAATGTTAGAGTGCGAATTCTGTTATTCAAATAATTTATATGAAGCTGATACTAGATAACTTTTCATACTCGAGATATTTTTCAGGTCGTTGGAATGAAATCCTGGTCGTTAAGTGAGGAATACCAACCAAAAAATTTAGGATGCAAAGTATCCGTTTTAAAAAACTAATACTTATTATTATAGCTAATCTACTGTGTGGTAATCTGCTGGTTGAAAAACCTGAACTTCAACTCACGAATTAGAATTCTGAAGACTGGCGTGGAAAGCATGAAACATTGAGCAAGTAATGCAGTCAGATAAAGATCATGAGCTATGACGATTTGCTCAAAGTCCTGTGATGTTGGCTCACGAATCTTTGAAAGCAGATTTGAAAAATGGGATTCTAATACATCTGCCTGCAAGAAATTATGAAGTAATAGATATCAGAAGGTTTCATCACCTAGCCTTAAAGGCCTTATCTGATTCACACTGATATTATATTAACTCTCTTAAGCATTAAATTGCTTAGCGCTCTGTTTTCTTCAGGAACATGTGAGGTATTGCCGTATAAGCCGCAGTAACTTTGTATCAAATCCATATGCCCGAAATAGGCAAATGCTAAATGACCCACCTAGCTCCCCACTTCTAATCAGACCTGCAGAATTGATGTGGCCTTACCTGAAGATAGTATTGTAGGCTATCAACAAGATGACTCATATTCATTCTAATTGTCAAATTTGCCACGTTTCTTCTCACGACATCACCGTCATCAATCAAACTGCACTTGGCTCGAACCTGAAGAGCCCAGACATTTTGCAGAGCCATTTGTGTACGACGAACACGGAGCAAGAACTTGAAGAGTTTTTCGTACTTTGAAAGAACAGAGGGTGTGAATATGATATGCAAAGGCCAGCTGACTTTGAATGACATTCCGACCAGCGACCAAGTGTCCACCGATTCTAAGATTCCCGAAGCGTCATAGGAATAATTTGATGGTTGTTCTTGCTGTCTTTCACCTGTAAGGTATGTAATACATATTTGAAATAATATGGATATGTTGATCTTGTATATAAGATGTCGAATCTTAAAAAATATCGTTTGGCTGGAACAGTACCCGTTTTGAGGGGTCTGAGATGAAGTAGATTTACTGGTGAGTCAACATGTTTGATATGGACGATATCTACCCTTAAGTAGACTTATTGAATGTCCCAGTTTGAGGGGTCTATATCAGTATCTTATGCGGTTTACTAATTCGCCCGGCTAACAGTGAATTATGGATTGATTCATGTTGATAACAATGACCGAATGATAACATTATCCTCGTTTCATAATAAGTTGCGTCTACTGTATTTTAAAAATCAGTTCTGTGCTATATATCAGACCTATAACCAATGAAAAATTCTGAATCTCCCCATCCTCCTCCAGCTGGACTTTCACAGCCGATCTTCGAAACGCCTGGTTGAGATCATACTCCGTGGTTTTTGTCGGAAGTTTTCGAAGAACGACAGAAGCTTCCTCAATGAGAACGAGAAAAAGTTCTCCGAGACCAAGAAGATAAAAATCTTTCAACATCATTAGCTGGGAGACAAGTTTGGCTTTAACTACGCAAAGATCCCAAAGTTCTTTTGCAACGGTCGATCTAATTTTATCCAAAGTCTTTTCTAAATCTTGCAAATCAAATCTTTTTCTCTCCATTAGCTCCTGAATGTCTCTCATGAACTCAAGTTCTTTCTCCTGCAGGATCCCTTGCTCCCGTTTACCCCCGACTTCGGAAGTCATCCAATCTCCTGCCGGAAGGGCCAGCTTCTGTTTCCCCACGAAAGTCGGGTTCTCCTGGTAAAGATCCCACTCGAAAAGATGAAGAGATGACCCTATGAATAGGATGATGTCTGCGTCTCGGTACGGGATGAAATTCGGGAGCATTTCAGCTCTGATGTAAAAGGATTCTGTGGTTGCAGGGTCTGAAATTCACAAATTCATGTTAATACATACATGTTGTGTATAATGTCACCCCCTGCTCTAATAATAAACGAATCTTCATCCCCATTACCAGATGAGGAAGGAACTTCCAGCGCAGACACGATAGAATCGTTTTCATTTTGTTCCTGAACTTTCGCAATGAAAAATTCACTATGACGATCAATCAACAAACCGTGCAGAAGCCAGTTGGAGAGTTGTCGATACAAAACAAGAAGTACACGTTGTTGAATTTTGAGCATTGAATTGAGAACCAGCTGATTTCCAGATTGAACCTGTTGAAAAGTTTGATGTTGACCATCAATATTTCAAATTAGAATAACAAACTACTACTGCAAAATAGTTGGTATTCCAGTTCCTTCAAATCTGTAATTTCAATTAATGTATAGATCTACCACACACCGCTCTGTGAACAACTGATAATATCTGACATCCATGACACTTCCGTGACTTGACAGTTGAAATGAGGTCGTGGAGGGCATCGAAGAGCAGATGATATTTCTCTGTCGAATGCATGACGTGCATGAATGTTAGTAAAGAATCGCTCAAAATTTCTTTTTCTATTTTTAAGATGTCCTCGTAGTATCCATCCAACACTGACTGGAGTCCATAGCAGAAAGACTGGAAATAAGTAGGTAAATGAGGCTATTATATTTCCAATATTATCCGTAAATAGAGGATGTCTAATGGCAACCAGGGTCGTCGAGAACTGTGGAAAGCGCAAGAGCAAATTGGAACCCTGTATTTTTGGGGAGAAATCTTAAGTGGATATGGGCCTTCAATAATAATTTTTACTCACAAAGGAAAGAACAAACCATCTTTATCTATCAGATCAATTAAGGACATATGCACCAGGACAGAACCTGAATTTAGCATCCCTTATATTGATCAACTGTTGCACAAACTATTATGAAGTAACTAGGCAATGTTTCTGGAGCACAATAATTTTGTATACAGTCTATATACTATATTTCCTTTTCCCAACAGGTTTGAATGGTGGAGAAATTTCGGCGCCCAGGACAACGACGCTGACCCCTCTAGCTGCAAACATGTTACATGCCGCCTGTACCTGCAAGTAACATCCATGGAACAGACCGTCTGGAAATCTTTCTTCGCCTTTCTCATATAACGTTCCACGGTGAGTTTCCGTAAACTTTTTGAATGATATTATACGACTCGAAAGGTGAAGGATCCTGTTCAAGGCGGCTTCTTTGCTCGGAGCGAGGAACGGTAGTCCAGGAACCAATCTCACTTCGCCTGAAGTTGTTTCTTTAAATATATCTCCGGGGAAGCCTTGCAATGCAAATATTAAGTCGTGCAACATACTGCAGTGAATAAATTAAACAACTGAAAAAAAGCAAGGAAAATGCAAACAGGTTAGATGTAACTATTTTATTATTTTGATTTATGAGAAGGAAATTATTTAATGATCATATGGGCATGATCAGCACAACTAGCATAGCACATTAGTACACTATTTATTCACCATCAATATCTATTAAACCAACACGATAAAGAGTTTTTAATTTCTCAACGATTTCAATATCATTCAAATGATTTTTCCAGTTTTTCGGATTTTCTCGAACTTCCTCAAGAATTTTCACTATTTTTGTGTCAGTCATTATCTTCCCTATTTCAGGATCTGTGAGCGCTCGTTCCTGGATATTTTTAGGAGCGTTTCTCTGCTGATAATCTTCAGTGAGACATCGGTAATTTCCTTTCCTTGCTTCTTTGTTTTTTGGCTCAATTTCCAGAGCTTTTTGATATACTTCTATTGCACTGTCGTGATCATCAACCAGTTCTGAAAAAGAATAAAACTTAACATAAGCACAACTCAAGCATTGCGGTCCAAAACCTGGGTACATTTGATTAGGATAGGCAGTGGTACTATTCGCAAACCGGTTGCAAAAATTAGATATTGTTTAAAATAGTCTTAAATAGATTTAACAATACATATCGCGATGAAGTAACGACACTCGGTAATGCGTTACCCTCAGTTGAGTTACTGGAGGGTATTTCTGAGCTGTCATAAGGGTTGGGTAAGAGCTCTTGGGCGAAACCGAAGCAGTATTATTCAAAGAATTTCATAACCAATAAACAAACAGACTTACCTAACACAGATCCTTTCAATACGTAACTTTCATCAGAATTTGATTTGAGTTTTATTGCAGCGTCACAATCAACCAAAGCTGATTTATAATTTTTCATCTTAACATAGACTTTAGCCCGCTTCAAGTAAAGCTTGTTGTCATTTGGGTTACGCATGATCGCTTCAGTGTAATGCTGCACCGCCTTTGTCTCTTCCCCGGATTCGAAAGCCTCATCTCCCTTGTTTTCCTCCTCTATTGAGAGCCTTGGATTGACATAGGACAGTTTCTTGAGCTCGATAATCTCTTTTTCACAGATCAAGATTTTTCCCCTGATTTCCCGGGAATCGCTTTCCTTCAGCGAATTCGTGAAAAATTCCATCGCTTCCTCGAAAAGTTTTTCCTTAAAATACGAATTACCGATTCGAGCGAACGCTTTGGCTATGAACGATTTTTCTGCGTTGTACTTTCTACCGACAGAAATCGCGGTAAGGCAGGTTTCCCTGCACAGTTCATGTTTCCCTTGCTCGAAATATACAGCAGCTTTGTTACTATAGAACGTAATGTTAGTGCCAACCAAAGTAATTGCCTTGTCGTAACATTTCAAAGCTTCAGCGAACTCGCGTTTCCTATAAAAAGCATTACCAAGGTTCTTTTCTGTAATGGCCTTCGTCTCATCAGTAATTTTTTTATCGCTATCCTCCGTTTCACCCATTGTTGTGTAACCTAAATATCACTAAGACCCGGGACAGATTCCCAGACCAGGAACATGAATTTCAAATAGTCCTTTACCTCCACCTTGCGGTAGCCATTACTCATGCTTGAAGTATCCTAGGCAACTGCTCAGGAACTAAAAAGTTCAATCCGCCAGTGGGCGTTCTTGTACCATAAAGTATACTGTACGTACGAATAATTCAAACGTAAATGACATAGCAATGGGTTATTTCATGTGCATGAGTTTTTGGTAAGGGATGAATGGAGTAGTCTGGTGACTTTTCAAAGGTAGAAGTAACAGATGGATTCAACTGTTTAAACGCTAAAGGGAAATGAATTGATTTCAATATGAAAGTACCGATAGTTAGGTTCCCAGGTGAACAGTCATCGTTCAAAGCGTAGACCCTGTAATATCATACTGTAATAAACGTAAAAGCCGTAATGAAAAAGAAGGTAATTAGTAAAAAACTTCTTATTCAAGTGATATATATGTATATGTAACATATAAATGTTATGACGTCATTTTGTCCCAGCTTGCTGTGGTTCAATGCTGACCTTGGGCTACTGTACAAATCGCCGGAGGATACATAAGTTCATCATAGGAATTAAAAGTTGTCTTTTATATGTATTTAGGAAGCCAAATTCTGTTCTTCAAGGTTCAAGGGGATCTTTTTATTCATCCTTTCCTTTATTTATTGTATTTTATTAAATAGAAATGCCGCCTGGTCGTAAAAACAGAACTTTTTATGCCGTTCATAAAGGACGTAAGCCAGGCGTTTATCACACATGGCCAGCATGTCAGGATCAAGTGAAGAACTACGGTTCTGCAAAATATAAAAAGTTCGGAGTCCTGGCAGAAGCAGAGCACTTTGTTAAGCATGGTGTCATAGAAGAGATCCCAAATACATCCAATGAACGGCCTGAAAATTTGAAGGATTTTACAACAGAGACTTTGCTGGAAATATTTGGTGAAGAAAATGATTTCAGTGATGTTGAGGCGAAACAAACTTTGAACATGAAGAGACAAAACTCATTTCTTGAAGACAATGGTGCTAACATAATACCGAGAAAAAAATTAAAATCAAATCAAAAAACCAAAAAATATGAAAATGAAGATAACTCTCCTGCTCCATCTTCTTCAGCTGGTAACTTAACCATGGACAGTGAATCGAGGGTCATTGTTTACACAGACGGTGCATGTTCCAACAATGGAAATTATCGTAAGGAAATAAGGGCTGGGTACGGTGTTTGGTGGGGCATTGATCACCCACTTAACGTGAGCGCTCGTTTAACCGGGACACCGACAAACCAGCGTGCTGAAATTGCAGCAGTGAATAAAGCAATACAACAAGCCATAAATAAAGGAATAAAGACATTATGTATTAGAACGGATTCCATGTTTATAATTAATTGCGTAACCAAATGGGTGAAAGGTTGGTTAAAGAAAAATTGGATAAAAGCTGACGGGAAACCTGTCGTACATAAGAAAGAGTTCCTTATCATGCTAGATGCCTTGAAAAAAGTTGACGTTAAATGGGAACATGTTCGGGGTCATGCAGGGGTAACGGGTAACGAAATGGCTGATCAACTTGCGGTATCTGGGGCTAAGAAACCATTGCCCTAAAATAATCGAATGAAGAGATCATATGGTTTGGTGGATTGAACTGAAGTCTAGATTGAAATACTTGAGTTTTTTAATAAGTTCTTCCCAAAAAACACTCATTCCTCAAACTTCAGCTGCTTACATTGCAATCTTTAAACATTCATGCAGGGTAGTTTATTTATTTACCTTTATTGTTTATTACAATACAAGTATATTGTGTCTTGTATGGGTTTACTGCTTGTTGTTTACTCAATAATACCCTGTCACTATCCGTCATTACTGACTCTCATAACAGTATTTCGGGTTTCCGGTGCATGTAATGCATTGATCTTGTAAACGCATGTTAAATTTAAATGCAATGTATTATTCAAAACCACTCGACAAGTTTAAAAAATTTCGTTGACGATTTTTAATTTAATTTTACTGTTTCTTTGACAGTGCAAAATTTTTCAACAAAAACAGTGTAACTTAAAGCTTGAGAGCTATGGATATAAATTGATCCATGTCTGAACTGGATAAAGCTTGACTGAGAATTGAAGATTGTGTACAATATGGATAAGATCCAAAGCATTCTGGTCACCAGCACTGTAAGTAAATATAACCATATTACATCACATCCACAATTTACAAAGACGTCCTTAATGAGAATAAATTCAAACTGATAATTGTTTATTTCTATTTCTGTGCTTAGAGATCTGTAGTGTCTACGTGCCTCGGAACTCGACGAAGTTTAGTAAGAAGGATTGGATCTCAACTTCCCCTAAGCAGTGCACCACGTCCAACGTAAGTCCATCTCAATTCGTCTCCTTATCTGTGCGTAAAATAGAGTGGCCAACACTGTGTGAGCTTCAAGTTATTTGTATTTGGAGGGTGCTCGATCTAATGTTCAACATCATTAACTTTCTACTTTACTAACGCATACAATTAACCACAAGGAAATCATTTATTCAACTGTTCAAATTTGTTCCTCGATCGATTATGTTTATGTTATGTTTATATATTATTATTTGTATCAGGTTTGAACTTCTTCCTAATGGATCTCATATCGTGCGAACATCAGATCATAGGAACAAATTATTATCGCTCGCTGATGTTATACAGCTCGATGATGCTCCGGTATCTGACAGGTGGTTAAGATGTAATTCAATTCCCTTAAGAATTATGAAGTTATTTATTAGATTAGTTTATTTCCCTTAATCAACTTCACTTCAAAAGGAAAATTTGGCTATATTTTAATCGGGTTCTTCTTTTTGTAGTTCTGCGTTGCATTCTTGTATGAGCGCTCCTGATTTGCAAGATTTACAGATGACAGGTTGGTTTGTTTTCATCTTTCATTTTATCTGCAACCCTAGATTGAACGGACAGAACAAGAACGGATATTTTACATTGAATATCAATACCATCATAAAACAATCTTATTTCAGTGTCAGAAATTCCTGTGACTTCATCGATGTCCTCCATATCTGTGACATCATCAGTGGCATCTCAGGATACCATGGTTACAAAAATATCAGCCCTAGAAGACCAACTCGCGTTACTTCGGTCACAGATCGCAACTCTGGTAACGCACCAACAACAGCAAGTTTCTAACGGTGAGATAACTGATTGATCATGATCAAAGGGAGCACAATAGAAATGATGTGATTCTTTGAACTGAGTTTTTAGTTAGGTTATTTTAGGAACCTCGGCGATCACGGAGTTGCACTGAGTGAGTCATAAGGTATTTTACGCAGAGTGTTTTTTTTATTAATAATTTAAGAGATGTAATTTTTTCACTTTGTTTTAAAGACTGGAGTTCCTGGGGAAATTTGTTTTTGATCAGTGAGATGAGATGAACTCACTGTTACTGGTAGATCACAGTAGCTCTAGTACTCTCTAGGGTGCTGAGTTTAGTCGTGTGCATTACAGCAGATTTAGTTGTGTGAATTAAACTTAATGTCATGGTTAGGTTTTAGGGAAGCGTGAATTTAAGTGGAACGAAACCAATATAAAAATATAAAGCCGGGATACCCTAATTCACAAGGTACCAAATTTTGTTAAAATCGGTTCCATTCAGTTTATAACGAAATGACTTTATTCGAGGACCTGCTGTAGTGTTAGGAGCACTCTGGCTATTTAAGACTAAGCTGAGCTGCTCAGGTTCTCTAATATATCATTTATTTTGTTTGCGTTTTTATTGGTGAATCATAGCTAGCAAAAACAGTTAGTACATGCTCGTTAGTTTATCATATATGATATTTAAATCTAGTTTTGTTTGCTCAGAGTCAGAATCAGATTTAAGAATGTGCGTGTTCCAAATTTAAACCGAAAATCTTTTTTTAAAATACATTTATTTTCAGCATCTGGTTTGAATATGAGTATACCCGCTAACATGGAGATGCCAAACTGCACATCAACGCCGATCAAGCCATGTGGAACCGGTGTTCCCCCGTCTCTATTACCGCCACCTCCTCCCCCACCGCCGCCACCACCACCACCGTCTTCCATGCAAACTCCTTGTAAAAAGCCTCAGTCTTTCCTGGAGTTGATAAAACAGAGAAAGCTGAAAAGGGTATTTGTTTATGATTGGATAATTGCAATTTTTCTTATATATTCCGGAGCATAGTTAGAGATTTTTTGACTAGAATGAAGAGCTTGACTCTTAGAATTTGAGTCATCTTATTTACTTGAGATTTTTGTGTCTAATTTCACTTCGTCTTATACTCAAGATCGAAAAGTGTATACGATAATCGAATTTACTTGGTATGAGGTTCTGCTTTACCATTCCAAATCGCTCCAAATTTATATCCTTGATCTTATATAGCAATGCTTATTCTGACCAAAATCCTTTTGAGGTTGTGATTAACCTTATATATTTATTTCAAGGGTATAAGCGTTGATTCACATATGTTAGATCAAGATTCAACACCAACAAAGGTCCTCAGTATGACTGAAATATTGAAGGATCTTCACAAAGTAAAACTGAAGTCAGTTTCTAGGTAATTTCTCTGATTGTGTATGTGATGATACATGTGCTATTTTAATATCACATATATGTATTAATATTTAATATATATAATTTTTTGAAGGAAGTCTGGAGGTGGAGGTGCTCTGTCAATTGCCACCTTTACCTCTATAAATCTTTCCCTGATCACAGACCATAATACCAGATCTGTCTGTTGCTTGATTATTAGTTTCAGGTCTCTGTAATGATTCAATAAATATTTCAGGTCACCAGGTGGCACTCCTTTCAATAACAAAAAGTGCGATCCACAAGTAGTCGCCGGAGATCCAGCTTCATTAATCGCCGCTGCGTTGAGGAAAAAATTTGCACATCGCATAAATTTCGATTCACCAAACTCGGAAAACAGAGATGATTCGGCTGATTTTGGGTTGAATCCCATAACACCGACGAAGAAGACCCACGAAAGCCCGAACACCACGCCGAAGGTAGTTAGGTTTTTCTAACTGTTACCTTGGATATGCTTGGGTTTATGTCTAAAATTTGACCTTGTATATCTACGCAAGGTAGACTTATCCTGATGGTTTTTATCTGAGGAAAGATATAGTATAAAAATAATGCATTTTCATACGAAATTGAGTTCTTTCATATGGCATTGGATATCGTAATACATTTGCATAATTTTCATACAACTAACATGATTATATTCAATTTTCTCTCTCATCAATGTTAAACGCAATTCTATCTATATTTTTATTTTACAGTTCGGTCAACACTTGTTGAAGAAACGAACAGCTCCACCACCAGTAGTTCCAGCAAAATCAAAGCACAACAATGTTCCTGAAATATTAAAAAAGAATAATTTGGAAAACATAGAACCTGTCTCATGATGTAAATAACTAATGTCGGTTTTTTTACTAAGTTTGGCATCTTTTCTCGAATGATATCCAAAGCAAGGCATTCTGCACTCTTGTTGGAGGCTGATGATCTAGATTTTAATGAGATGTCTTTTCAAAAACTCTTGATTTAAAATTATTCTTGTTTATGATTTTATTTAGCTGCTTGTTGCTTGGCTCATGTTTCTTGTTCATTCCTCTTACCTAGTGACCTTATACAAGGAGAAGAGAATGAAGGAATTTATTTACTTGTCAGCACTTACAAAGCAATGTTGAAATAGGGCAATTAGCTTTATGGGCTGACAAGAATTATCTCCAGGGATTGAATAAACCACATTTCATTCATAGGTGCTGGATCAAAGTATAATTTCTCTAAATTATTTATTCAAAAAAGGGGTAGTTAATTGATAGTCATATTCTTTGATTCAGTATTCACAAATGAAACTTTTTACATCTTCTCTGAAGTCCCCAGGCACTGGTCACATTCAACTTATTCCACCTTCTACCTACAAAGTACATTTTATGGAATAAACTCAAAGGTTCTCTACTATGTTCCTATTTTTATAGAATCAATTCTAAATCATTAGTACAAACCATAACACACTCGTATCTCTTCAGAGCTGGGTTTCTCAGCCTAGGGTATGACAGAGTGCTTGTGTCCTCGAGTAACAGGATTTTTCTCGAATTAAATTATTTTTTAATCAATATCTAATGGTTCAATTTATAGTTGCATTAGTCAAAAGTTTATCTGTTAAGTTTGATTCGTTCGCAGTAATGTATGTGGTGCTAAAATTATAAATTGGATTCCTTCATTTCCTAAGGGTGTTGGAGATGAGAAAGGTTGGTAACCTCTGCTCTAAAGTACATTTTTTTACCTTCTATTGTTCCAACACTGAGTTAAAGTTGTTTTTTCAGTCATGGGGTAGCAGCATGGGTATAAGCATGAAAAATTCATCGCATATTATTTTTCTGACAGTGTATGCTTCTGATTGGCTAAGAAACAGTTGTCAATGGCAGCATATTGTATAAACATTTCTAATTGGGTAAAGTTGTCTCTCCAGTGAAAAATTCAAACTTAGAAATGATATCAATGACTTGTAAGTGTTGTAAAATTCAAATAATTGTTCTATAGTATTTTTGCAAGGTTAGTTATATTATTTTTGTGTTGAAATAGTCCAAACACATTTTAGAATGCTTTTAATGCCGTCCTACTTAAGCCCCATGTTTTCTGCCATTACTCTTCATATCATAGTAGAATTTTACCATCAATAGCCATGATATTGCATGAGCGATAAGTCCTATTGCGTAACATGTCTTCTGTACTGCCATGTCCTTGTCCCAGTTTAGTGTTGCTTGCATTATTTGACTTTCAGGAATGTTTTTAGAGCTTGCGGTGTACATTGTTTTTAAACTTGATACCCCCATCCAGTATAAATAAAATATGTGTTATAATTAGCCAGGTGTGTGACCTCACTTTTCATACTTCTCGCAACTGCCATGGATACTTGACTCCTTGGAAATAACAGACGTTCGGTGAAGGATGGACAAGTTCTATTAGGCAGATTGACGAGACGCTATTTCCTTATTTGACACTATTTCAGTGATTTTTAACCCGTAGGTCACGGCCTCTGGCATTGGGGGTATCTAAGGTTACAAAGCAGAATGGTATGCTGACAGGCCTTGAATTTTATTCAGGTAATTTCGTACATCAAGCTGAATTATCTACTAAACCGTTTTTTTTGCATTATTTCTTTCTTTGTTTCTAGGTTAACGACTGAAATGCATCATTCTTCGTTAGTAATCGTGTTTTAATTGTAGGCGCCGCAAACGGACCCTGCAACCGGGCCCCCCAGGGCACTTTTATGACGTATGCTGAGGTCAAACCATGGATCAACCCATAACTGCCTCTGCTGTGTTATCAAAATAGTGAGTTTCGCTTGCCTTTCCGTTATTTGCTTATGGCAAAGACATTGACAACATGTAAGCTGTCTATAACGTAGCCATTACCTTGTCAAATAGCAGTTCAAACTAATCAGGTGTTTTACAGCTTTCTTCCTTGGATATGATTCGCTAGT
This sequence comes from Halocynthia roretzi, assembly GCA_013436055.1. Taxonomy (NCBI): domain Eukaryota; kingdom Metazoa; phylum Chordata; class Ascidiacea; order Stolidobranchia; family Pyuridae; genus Halocynthia; species Halocynthia roretzi. The sequence continues at coordinate 82,838 of QRAM01000039.1, forward strand.
TAATCATTACTACGATAAAATTACCTCTCGTTATCGGAACAAGATAATTCAAAGTTTTTTTTGTAAATTGTTTTTCAAAGAAACTGTCCGAAGGACCAGACAATGGGGTTTCTGTTTCATCCTTATCAGTTGTGTATTTGGAAAGGAACTGCAGAAAGACAAACAAGCAAATGAGAATCGTAGTAATATACAAATCACTACTATCATTTACACGACAAGGATCACGTAAGCTTTGATATCGTCTCTACTGTTTCATCTGCTTAGTTGAATGTTCTCCATCGCCTCAGTAACACTTTAGGTGGGTGAAAAGTAGTTTATAATTGATTAAATAAATATATTTCCACATAAATGTTAATGGTATTTTAATGAGGGCCGCTACATATAATTCAATACATCAACTGATGCAATTAAGGCGCCCCTCCCCGGGAAATATCAAAGTTATTCTTTTGTCGAGATTGTAAAGAAAAAGAAAAATTCAGAATTAAGGCTTATGTTATTCAAAAAAATCCCACTGCTGTGAGCTTACAATAAAACTATTGTCGCGATCATATCAAGAAGTAGTACAGATTGTGGTATAGCAATTCCGCTGTTTATTCTCAAATAATAAATCATTTGTAAGAGTATGGCGTGCGCTGTGACGAAATTAAATTTAGTTGTTTGTTCTTCGTAAATGATTATTTGTTCTGGCAATGGCAGTGAACACTTAGATATGTAAGAAGATACTTTTTAAGAGATCTCATAAATAGTTAGAAAGCTACGCCTTCTTCCTCAGCTCGTGTTAAAGTATGGAGTTACGCTGTACTAGATATAACTGCGTGGTCTGCCACGGTATTTGGGGTTTGTAATAAGCTAGGGCTGTGGTTGTGTGTTTAAATTAAAATAACCTCCGAACTTCGACCTTTACGTAATTAAAAAAAATCATGACGTAATAGTCATGGACCAGGTGTTACATGACGTCGGGGGATGGATGATTTCACAATAGCTTCGTTAGGATTAAAGGGAAGGCAGTGTTTGTGAGCGTACGCGACATCTTAGGTTCAAGCCAGTCGAGTGAGGAATGTATTAAAGAGTGTTAAATATGTATATTTGATACTATTGAGAAATGGAGTCAACTTAATTCAATGATTTTTGTTTTAACTGCAGGGAAGATGGCATTCTTGTTGCATAGTTAAAAAGCCATGTTTAAGTTCCTACACATGTGTCTGTCATACATAGATAGTACTTAGATAAGCAGGTCTCTTACTTCGAATGGAATGTGTGGAACTACTCCGAGGAACATTTCGAGGTACGTTATCCTATTTACTTATGTTATCGTATGTTACTGAATCTCAACCTGGGTGATCTTAGCCTGTAAAAGGATCGCCCTGGAGAACGTTTAAATTAAAAGCTCATAATATGATTTCTATTGGTCCAATCGCATTAAAACTTACAGAAAATCTTTTTCATAAACGCTTAAACATTATGTAAAAATATTGGGCCAATTGCATCATCCAGTGCTAAGAAATCAGGATTTATGATGGGGGCTGAGGAAAAAGGCTGGAGAAATTCATCATATTTCATGATACAATCATTTTCGAACTTAGGCCAATGTACTGTTTAGCTTATGTATCAAGGTTTCCTGTGTAACTTATGTGAAAATTAGACCAGGATTGAATAAGGGAAAAATAGTAAACCAGTGACCTATGTCCGCTTGTCCTAACCTTCACGGTTGACTTATTACGAGTGATTTACCCGTACTGTGAAAATTTCTCGCTAACCCAAACTTAACCTTAACCTAGCCGGATTTTATGCACTACTTATTAACTACCTGGAGTAAAAGGCAACGTCACGTATTCCGTATTATTATTTACCATATCCCCGCAATGAGTACTAGATCACCTATTTAGCAAACAACGTTTCTTTAATCCGCCATTACCGAGGAGGCAGAACAACAGAAATATCTTCAATTGCTCCAGTGTCTTTAAATAAATTTATGCTTAAACGAAATGCAGCAGTGTGGCGAACAGCTTGTATGATCGGCGGTTTATGAGCCCCGTTAATTGATGCTGTGCCCTTTCACGACTCTTATCTCGCGCCTGTGCTATCTGATTACAGATTCGTATATCTGATTAGTCTTCATCTTGAATTTGATCATCGAACAAAGGCGTTCCGTTATAAAGTTGATAAGAAAAATGCTAAAAACAGGCTTAAAGTGTACGAAATTTATACGCACGTATAACAATGAACGATACTGTACGAGTGCTATTGCTAGCACACCATTGTTTGTTATTGTTTGGTGGTTTGAGTTGTGTGGCGGTAAGACTTGCTCCGTTTTTGCATTGCGTAATCTATTCCCTGATTTAGCCTTGTTACAATGTGCGCTAAACGTATAGGTCGTTGTACTTTCCAACAACCTATTGACGGCGTTAAACGAGGGCCTACTGTAAGGTAGTAGTCTACGAGAGGGGCGGCCTAGAGGTTGTCTATTGACTTTAATCCGAGCCTGACTGTGGCGTGATCGCGTGCAAGACATTCCCACAGAATTTACGACTTATATATAACGACAAATACCGACAAATTATTATGGAAAGTCCGGATAATTAACCCCTGTCCGTTTGGTTAGAGGTACAGTGAACAGTATCTAACCAAAGTAGAGACTAGAAGAACTTGGTTTCCATAACAATACCCTAGTTTTTCGTAAAAATATTTTAGCTGTGGTTTGTCTCGCGTAGTTTTGTAACTAATCCTTACAATGTGTTAACGCTTTGATAAACTTTGAATCGCTTGGCGGGTTTTGAAGCCTTTTGTGTCGGCAGAATGAGGTTTGGTTTCACGGGGTCATGAATTTCAAGAACGTAGTTAGTTGGGGCTTAATGTTATATTTTTTAAGGTAATAGTCGATTGAATGTAAAAATGTACCTTTGTTTGGTTCTTGTGGCCCACGCACCATATTGTGAAGGCCTTTCTGTTAATGTAGGCGGGAACGCTATATCTATTTTTGCTTACGATCGATCGTATGCTTTCTCTGTCTTTGATGTTAGTAATTTGACTGTATCTGTTTTAGCTATGAGATCTAGGAAGGATAGTGCTCTCAAGTGTAGTGACTAAAATATTATTTATTTTTTTCATTACTTAACAGTTATATTCTTTAGCGCGTTGCTTACGGTAATTGGTACATGTTTGTTAAGTTAAATGTTAGGTGCCTGTCGTTATACTTCAGGAATTACCTCCGACTTACGTCAAAAATGGGCTTCTGTCGCTTGGAACCAATTAATGGAGAAATGTGGAGTTCTAGTGTATTATTCTTGATAGGATGCTACTTGAGGACTGCTTATATTTAATATCAATAGTGCCGAAGTGTCCTCCCTTTGCCTCCACCAGAGGTGACGCTCTCAAAATCGACGCCCCAATGCTGTCAGTATCTTTTGTCCTTTCCGTCAAGGAATTACGTTTCATTTTAGTCTGTCCCATGTCAATCATCTCCCAATCTCTGATATTGTTCTGTAATTAACGCTTAATGTTTCCTGAGGCTTTGCGGATTTGTGTTTAAAGGTTTGTCTGTATATTTAGCAGTCTACGTTAGACGATTTATCACGCTTCGATTCAAACCATTTGAAATGCTCGATCTATCAAGATAATGTTCAGTTAGTAATAGCGCAGGATGTACTGTAAGCTCTTTAATTGGCAGATTGTAACACTTTTGAAACAGACAGCTCTATATCAAAGATTGAATTGATGGAACCATCCCTTTGATTCTTCCCACAAGTATTTCGTTACAAGGGTCAAAAATAAATAACTTCCTGAGATGACGTATATCAGGAAGAATTATTAGGTTGATTAGGCGATCACAGAAATATTCTTGTACATAATTTATTTGGTTTAGTAATAACAGACTACAGTAAACACGTGTATGGCCGATATATGTTTGAATTTATTTTCACTTTGTTTTTACTTACGTTGAGGTAAATAGGTAATTGATAAAATCATCTAGGACCTAGGTCCTACGGAGCTTTTAAATAAAAGTCGAGCATGTTATCGCGTTCAAGGTCGATTATGGATTTAAGCTGTTTGGTTGGCCCCGAGTCGTATGTAATGAAATACAGGCTGTCCCCGACTAACGAATGTTCAAGTTATGAACTTGTAAATCTAAATTTTATGAACACACTGTAGTGCGATTCGGCCCTGCCCCAGCTTTTCAAATAAATGCTTTTATATCCCTATTAGTTATTAATAGTTATTAGCTGGACTATGGGTGTCTGGATTTTAGTAGTAGCAAAGTTAACAGTGACGAGAGAAACGTTCATTGACGAGTTTTCCTATTTGCCTTAGCGTTTAATCTCTTTCTGTGGCCAGGATTGTGAGTGGTTATACATTGCTTTGATTTCCTCCAATGATTATAATGTTTGACGACTGAAGAAGTAATATTAGCACGAGACAGACTGTATACACACAGCTGTTGACAGACTATTTCATTAACTACATAATTTTTCGAGTTTACTGCAGTAAGTTTGATCTGTGTCTGTTGGAGACAGACGAGTTGTCGCTCTAATGTGGCTGCGATTGCACGGCATACATTAGTGATCGCGCCTATATTTTCGACATACCTCTCTTTACGCGGTTTCAAAAAATTTACAATTCACAGAACCAACCCTCGTTTTACGTGATAATATTCGGTTGTTGTTTGAGGGTGAACAATAACATTAAGTAAGGCATTGTGACACTTGCTTGGTAATAATACCGATATAAAATACATAGGCGTCCGCTGGAGGTGACATATATGGCAGTTATCCCCCATCTGGATTTGACCTCTCCTGGAAAGGTCCCCGATATTATCAGATTAGATCATTTCTTCGATATTAACTATCCACCTGTTCAAACTGGAAATTTCATTCATCGGGTTCCTATTAGTTGCATGCCTTAGCGACACGTGATACCGTCTATCTATTGTTTACCGTCAAACAGACTTCATTGACCTTGGGTGACATCATAACACGACCCGAATGTTACCTCATAACCAGGATTAGATTACATCACAACGAAAAAAAGGCACACCGTGTCACATACCGCTGGAACTCTGCGGAACAAGTAGAATCGAACATGAGCAGGCGACCTGCATTGCTGAGGTTAAGAGTTCTATGTCGGTTCAATTAGATCGTCGTCTGGGGAGGTAAACTATTCGTTCTTATGAGAGCAGAAACTCTCAAGAGACTGTTAGTTGCATACGAGTATAAAGAATAAGTTTAAATTTAGCCGAAGCTTAAATCCAAGGGATTATTTTTGGTGAAAAGTTGTTTTCGATGGGTAAAAAGAAATGTACGGCGAAAACAAAGTGACTCCACCGGGGCCAGGGTTGGGTTGTTTTCATATTTCAGCGTTAAAAAACAAAAATGGTTGGACCGATTTAACTCAAATTTGGTCTGGGGGTCTCTGGCAGGTCGTGGTGCCGTTTTGTTTTCAAAACAGTCGCCCTGGGAATGCTTTATTGGTCCCTAGCGGCCGAATTAAAATCACTGTACTTTCTAATTTCCTGCTGGGTGTTTACTAAGTCGTTAAAGGCTTATCCGGGCAGCGCCGGGCTTCTCTTCTAGTTCAAGGCTTACTTTGACAAGGCCGGTTCGCTATGCAAGCATTCAATATCTCTCATTACTCAAAACTGCTGTTACTACTTCAGTAAGTGTTATCTTGTGATGTATCTTGGAGGTTTTCTATCTGTTTCCACTATTTGCGTTAAAAGTTGCGAATATCATGTCTGTACTCGGAATATGTCACTCAATAACGTTATAGACTCATGTTTAACGTGTTCAACAATCTCCCAGTTCGTCCCAAACATGGTTGTTTTCGTGGTTTCTCATGGTTATCATGTCATCAATATCGCCGCGTTACTTTATCGTTTTATCAGTAAATAAATTCATTTCGCACCCGAGATATGTGGTTTTGCGATGATTCGATGTTACCTACAAAAAAGTTTACGCGGCTTCGAAGATTCTATTCAATAAACATGTCAATCAGATCTAGAGTAGTTCATATCTACAGTTGACTGACGATACGAATTCCCTTGTTTAGCTTCTCATCGGATTATGATGGTGTTGGTTTCTAAACAATTTTTCATTTTGTAATGAATCTTATTATTAATTCCTAATTAATCACTTGTAGTTCCTTGATGAATCCCAGAGGATTCATCCAAAACAGTGGTTTGGAGAATAAATAGTTATGCTGTCAACTAAAAAGCACAACAACACCATTCAAAAATTTTAATAAGTTTAAATAACACTTATTTGTATAAAACTGTGACCCTCGGGAGCCCGTACTTAGTACCCAGGGCCGGTTCCATGGATTTTATACCGTACAGTCTCCTAGAATTTTATTTGTGTGACTCCTAGGGTCGACCCTGGCGTGCGTGTCCCTTAATTAAATTTAGCTTTTGTCTGATGCTAGCTTACTATCCATTTACGTTGTTGAGAAGATTCCCCACCCATAGTTTAATTGGCGGATGGGTTTTTAATTGGTGTAAACTTTTTTCCTCGTTTCCATGGAAAGTTGATACAAAACTTTTAATATCGAAATTTGAATGGAAGATGAGACTACAATGTCAGGGAGTTTTTCAGGCCTACTTACACAAGATTTCTTAGTCCCGTTATTCACTGAAATTAGATATGTATTTACGATTTATGTATTTACGTGAACTTTGGACCGATAAGTTTGCCGTCAGTTTTATATCTGGGTTCAAAAAGCTCAGATTGCGCAGGACGCTGTAGCACTTAATCCCTGAATTTATGGACTGTTCTTCATTTAAAAGTCTCTTCCGTGAAAGATCTTGAAACAGTTCGCACTACGTGCCTTAAGCCCATAATCGATGCGAACAGGATTAACCTATATGGGTTAATAAAAAGGGGATTTATGGGTGAGTAGGACGCGACATTGGGGTTAGTTTTGTCGAGGGTGTGTTTTCTCATCACATTTGGTTTCCGAATAATGACAGTTGAGTGGTCGTGTCTAAAAAAGTTTCTCAGAAGAAAAACTTTGAAGATTTCATTTTCCGAAATTAGAGATTTTTGTCGTGGCAGAAATATACCGTACATCGTGATCGTTGAGATCCATAAAATGACATCGCGAAAATCGCAGAGTAGCGTCAAATTGTTCAATTTTATAGTATTTGATACTACCTGTAGTTTACAACGTCTAGGTTATGTCTAGGTATGGTAAATGGGATTTGAGCCTGGTTGCACGAAACACGAGGCCGGCTTTCTAGCGATTAAAACTACTTAAAAAATATATATTCGAATTCACGTTAAATCGGAGTTATACAGTGCATTGGCTCTTGAATCATTTTCTACCATCGACCGCCTTAAGTTTCTTTTTGATATGATGCTTCATGGTTCATTATTTTTTTATTTTATTTTTTATCACTAGCGGTACCCTTAACCTCGTAAACGCGTACTCGCAGATCGCATACTATGATAAAAGCCGAGGATGAGTTGCATTTTTCAAATAGACTTGTCTATTGTATGATAGGAGTGAATGTCGTGGTCTCTTTCTCTCTCTCTTCAAAAGCATCTTTAAGCCGCCAATTTATCCCTCTACATCTCGCTATAATATCGTTTTTAAGACATCAGTAGTCTGATAATGCTGGTGTCTGTTTTGTTATCTTAATTTGACCGAGAGATGTAAAAGCTCAAGAGCCGACGAACTAAACAGCTAAATCCAATTGTTGTTTTTGTACAGTGAGCCGCGTAGGTGCAAGATTTCAGGGTGATTTGTTTTTCTGTCAGAAATGGTGATAAATCTGTCTGAAACGCGTGAAAGGAAATGCTTTGTAAGCAGCGCAGGCTTAGAAGGAGGTTGGGAGCCATTTCCGACGTGGTATTGGCTTTCAAGTTTGTTTAGAAATGAGAGAATTGAGTTCGAAATATTGCTTGTGTCCAGAGGCGAAAGGGGCTTAATTTATCTAAATCCAAGTCAACATGGTAGATATTATTGAACAAAGAGTCACGTTTCCAAGACATCGCATGGAACTGACTTTACAATTATCAGGGCGATTTGGCACTGCTGCTTCCGTTTTTTTTCGTTCATTCATTATTCTGGGATGTCTTTATGGGATACAAGTCACTGTACTCTTGAACATTTTTTACTACCGAGATAACCAGTGCTCCTTGCTACATAGTGTCAGTGTGAGAAGGGGTCTAAAACGCGCTACGCGACATATTATATTCGTTATTACATGTGTATAGTAAATGACATGATATGTACGTTGATTCATTCGCAGCACCGGTATAAAGAATTGAACGACCCGACGATTACAATTAACATTATCCCCCTTTATCAGTTCCAGGATGTGTCCGTGCTCACGGTTACCATTGTCCATTATACTTTACCCATATCCTATTCCGGTTAGTTAAATTTTCCCATCATTTCATTCTTTCATCCATCACCATCGATGTTTGTAATTACCGACAGTTGAAGTATGCCTTGAGTAGTCCACTTACCTCAAGTGTCCGAGATATTAACACCTCAAAATCTCATTGGTGTGACTTGAACGACTTGAACAATTGAGTGTTACTGTACAGTACTTGAGATGTTTTATACTTTCAATTTCATTCGAGGTTAAAATAGAAACTTAGGTAATGGGAGAATAACTTGATTCGAAGAGGTTAAGTAGAGTAGGAAGGGATTTGAAAGGAAGGCACCGGTCCATTCGTGGTCATTTACTTTCCAACAAAGATTGTAAAATATTAACTTTAGTTATTAAAGTCATGAAAATTGTGGAAAATAATTCATTATTAAATAAATAAATGCAATCTCGTAAATAAAGAAGAAACTGTGTGTGTGTGTGTCTGTTTGTCTGAATATGAATGGTGAAGTAGCCGGACCTTCGATCCAATTTTGGCGCCCTGTCCTTCGTTGACCAGGGCAATCGCACCTTCTGACCTCGATTTAGCTACATATCTATAGCCTCGATTTTAAAATACGTCTATTTGCTTTCAGTTCATCGTGAAGTGTATTTTAGTCGTAAGCGATATTGGTCAATCCAGCGTTGTGCTGGAACTGAGATTCCCGCGTTAGATTCTTGAGCGTAAACTAAACACAAGTGGTATTTTCCGCGCGTGATAAATTATACGTTTCGAGAATTAACAGGAAAACCACAATAGCCAGTCAATCGAACAAGTTGTTGATATAAGGTTTCAGCTTTATCCGTGCTTGAGATAGATATAGGACTGCGTCAACAATAATATATGACAGGGATCATAGTTCGGAAAATTCGGGAAAAAATCAGGTGATTATCGAGCGAAAGCAAAGCACATAACTTCGTTGTCAACACAAGCAAAACTTTCAACTGTAACAAATTAACAGTTGAAAATTTTAGATTTAGCTAAATTAGTGTTTTCAGCTGTGTAAAATTTCAGGCAAGATAAAAACTGCCTTTTGTCATAATCACGGTATTACCATTTGGGTAAGGTTACCCCAAATCGTTAATCCTAAACGAAGGGATAAAATTATCCCCATTGAAATTCGCCGTAGATGACAGCCATATTCCGACACGAAATTCTCTATCATATAGGTATTTTTAAAATTCCCGTCAACGCCAATTGCGCTCCCATAATGGAGAAATTGGTGATGACCTCCGACCGTTCTATTTACTAAGTGTTTTATTTCATTGATGCGATCGGTTCAGTTTTCTAAATGTGGAATTTTAGTCATTTCGAAATAGTCACGGCTTAAGGAACACGTTCATTATCTCGTTAGATAAACTGCCTTCAAAGAGATATATTGTTTTACTCTATTGACGTAATTTTCCTAATCTAGACATAGACTTGCGGTACTTCACGAGTTTCGAAGTTATAGAGCTGAACTCCAGCGACTTCTCTTTCCCTCCGTCTATTCATAAAACCCTTTCACAATTGTTACCTTATACCAGATAATTTGGGCGGCTGACTAGTTGGTACTTGGTCCGGGCCTGTGTTACTAACATGCCACTTCATTATTACTTGTTTATATATGTTCAGTTAGTCATCCTCAGTAATTTATATGGAGTACATGTGCTCGATTAGCTTTCCATATAAATTTTATAGTTCATTAATTCGTCATGTCGAGAAGTATATGCTTATATCAACAAGGAACCTAAGATTGAAGAGCTTATCTCATGTACACTAATGTTCCCCAGTTTAGTGTTGATTTGCTTAGCGCTCTGTTTTCAGGAACGCATCATGAGCGTTAAGTGGGACAGTATCGTGTATATTTTAGATTGGTGTAAATAGCTGTATTTTCGTGATTTTACCACGTTAAATTAGCTTAAGGGAACATTTTCACACTTCACTGGGGCGTGAAGCCTTACTACGATGAAAGTATAGTAATTTAGGGATTAGACTTGTGGAGGAATATCCAGGTTTGTTCGTATCAGAAACACGATCTTTTCCGGTAACATCATCTAAACGCAATGACAGTAATTTCCGTAACCCAAATCAACCTTGGACACAGGAACGTTTTTGATTTTGGAATTTATCGAGTGACATAGGTAATAGCATAGTGTGGTATGGTAATTGGCAGTACAGGTGTTTATTAATTAAATTTCCTTCATTAAAAGTAGACTACTAGCCTAAGTAAACCACACGAGCTTGAAACCAGCTAAAGTATGTGTCACGTCCAATAATACTTCGGAAATGCGTAGGTTCACGTTTGAACGAACCTTCGGGTAAGATATGGTGAGTAGTGCCGGCGCAAAAATTAGGATATCTAATAGTTGTTTCAAAAGGTCAGAGTTTGTACAAATTACTTGTTTCAAGAACAAAAACATATATTAGGAACTCAGGGTGCACGGTACTGACTTCCGATAAATAAAGTTAAGAAATTAAGGCATCAGAGCACTCCATACCTTATCTGATCACCAGTAATTTATATCACTATATTATAAACTCAAAATTGTAGTCGAAGTTATTCCCACAGTGAATAAAAAATGAAGAAAAATAAAATCAAACGTCTTCTTCGGAATCTAACTTATATTTTATTCGGAGAAATGCGGTTTATCATTCATTTTAGTTCATTTATTTATTTGTCATAGAATTTAATTTCTATGTTGAAGCCGGAGTGTTCTGAACCTTCCACAGTTTGAATCTGGTTATATGCACAGTCTTATTTTACCATTTTAACCATCGCCATGTCGCCACTCAAATTGTGCCGCCCTCGTATATTTATTTATGCCCATGTCGTCTCTGCTCGGGCTTTGTCCGCGTTTGCAATTCAGTGTTGTCTCTAGCACGACTTGTGAGAAAAAATAAGAAATGTCTTGGTCATAGTCACAGGCATAGACGTAGATAGGACAGATAGATAAAATTGACTAAATAGGGAATGTTACTAAGACTAAGAACATTCCTCGACATTGCACCGACCGCTGCCCGGAAGCCTCCGTCTGACTTCTCGAAGATCTGTTTTTCATCATATTAAGAAACCTATATCCCCGGGCTATTGTTAAACATTTCTCATTTTCTCCCAATATATTATTCATGTAATTTTAACAAGACTCGATATCAGATGGTTGTATCGACTCATGCTATATTGTAACGTATACCACGTCTTGATAATAGTGGTTAGGTGTACCAGAACACATTTGATATCTCTAATGAAATGGTATAGTAGAGTTTATGGGCTGTATCTTACCACTTAGTAATTTAATAACGTCTAGTTATATTAAATTCAGGAATTGGGTTAGGAGAGTTAGTTGGGAATATTTTTTCGTTCAACATGAGAGGATAGTTGTTCTTTTGTTATTATTATTTACTCCAACTACTATATGCTAATACTCTAATGTAGATGATGTAGAAGGCGTAGCTCTACCAAATTAAGATTTCTGGATGAGGGTGGGCAGTGGAAATTTAGGTGGTGATCGAAAAACTTAGCCTGCTATTTTCTCTTCTGTTCTAATGTTACTGTCGCGACCGTAATATTGGGAATCTATTTAAATCTTAATTGCCAAAATAATTCTCAAAGACTGCTTTTGATTTATGACAAAGTAAGCTTAGTTTTGACGTAAATTTGAAAAGCAAAATAGGCATCGATATGTATTACTTGTTTGTGATAATTTCTGTTTCGGTAACTGCTTCTAGAATTTACATATTTTTCCGTGAATGTTATTCCCCCGTTTCTAGTTTTCCCGCATTGGATGATGCGTTCGGTGTTTTTCCGAGGTAGTTTGACAACCTAGTTAGTGGAGTACCTGAGGTATGGAATGTGCCCTTGCCTCGAATGACACTTATTTTCTGTTAAAGGTAGACAAGCCCTTAGATTGTGAAAGAACTATTGCACAAGTGAAAGCATAGAAAGTACAGTTGTAATTTTCATGTTTTCATTGAATTTTGAAGATAAGCTTCAGTGCTTTTCCGTAATTACGCCGCTATTAACTGGTTAGTAGCGTCTATTCAAGTCTATTTGTCGCTTACCTCGAACTGTGGTTAGTCTAAGTTTATCTGCCTTGTTTTTAGTCTTTACGTCACCAAAAATAGGCTTGCCCGCGCGTACCAGATGACATGTTTTGATAACCTGACAGGTCTAATGCGATTGAGTTTACTTAAGACCGGTCAAGGAATGTGTTTGCAATCTTTATTGATATTTATCGTTATTATCGATAATCTGTTTACCAATGTCTAATGTCATGATGGTACGTATGAAGACGAATGTTCTTATGGTAGTTACGTAAAGATAAATAACAGAAGCAGACACAGAACAAATAATATCAGAAAAAGAATGTCAGGCAATTTATCTGCTACCTTATCCTTATCTAAAAATTCCGCGTAGATATGTAGACACAAATATAGCGAGTATCTTCGATAGAAGTAAGTAAATATTGTTGATTAGATGGCAAATATCGCGAGTTGCCCAACATAACATACTTTATTTAACAACGCTGGTTCAAGGTAACTTTATACTGGCGGTATTTTCCTTTTTACATTGATGAAGATGTGACTGAGTGGTCCGTTGTAATTTTTTCTGGTTTTCGCCAACAGTCAGGGACAGATTTGTAAGCAGGAAAAGTGTTAATTCCCCTCCCTGTTCACAATCATTCATATTAGTTCACTTTTTTTTTCATTTAATTTTTATGTTGAGGGACCCCGAACCCGGTTTTATGCTAGAGCGACCCTAAGTCGGATTTCCAGCACTCCGGAGCCCGGTTTTCTATGTCCGTGTATTCTTCTAGGATTCATCTGGCGTTTATGCGACCCGGCCTTTCCTTGTGTATTTAAATTCATAGAGAATTTTTAGTGGTTATCTTCAGAGAAGCAATGTAATGAGAAGTACGTAGTGAAATACGTGATGTAGAATATTATTATAAACATGGATGTTAAGTAATTGACGTCGAAAGACTTGAGTCAAGATATAGTTGCTCTTTCCAAGTTTAACCACATCTGTCAACGTTAATCCTTGAAGTAGTAGACTAATCCTCATAAACAGAAGTCTTTTTTGTGTAGGATTATAAAATGCTTCAATCATCAAATAACTTTCTAGCTTTAGACGAATTTTGGATACATGTTTTTACTTCTATCAGAAATCATGGGACATACGTCATACAATGTAATTCCGTTAAAACGCGCCCTGATTCTACGCGAATTCGGATATAACGAGATCTTTGGATCTTTTTTAACAGTGAAACTCGATTTGAAGGCGATGTAGCATTCTCTATACTTGAGACTATGTTAATCCAGCATTGAATCATATTATGGAGGTTTTTTGACAGTTTTGACTCGCATACCACAAGTGCCGTTTACGAGATTTTCTTTAGAGTTTGAAATTGTTGATTTCTAAGTAACATCACGTGTGTTCTGTTGTATTCCTTTGCTCGGAACAGTGATCTCTTTGTTATTGACGACTGCTGATGCCTTCTTGAGAATTGTCAAGCACTTGTAAGTTTGTTAAAGGCCTGTTTTTGTGTTGAAAATCGCTTGAATGGACTTTTTGTTACCGTTGTCAATAGCCTTGCAGTGTTGTGTTGTGCATGGAATAGTTTTTACAAAGTTATTTTGTCTGAAAGTTGGCAATTAAATATTATCATTATATAACTGAGGAGGTTTAACTGAGATTTATACCCTTTCAATGACCATGTTACCGTGTTTAAAGGATGAAGCCTAAACCCTTATTTAATGCGTTCAATTTCAAACTATTTAGCTTGCCTGTTTTGTTTTTCCGTAAAGTTCTAAAAATAGGTTCGAATCTTCAAGTTAATTAGTGTCCGGTTGTGAACTAACTAAAAGTTCTGTCCACACGGAAAAATGCCAAACATGCTTGAAATTCTTCACGTAATAATGTCTCCTTTTGATAAAATTTGAGCCGTGGTGTACCTTAACCTAACAGTCATGGCTTTGATTCATTCGTATGTTCTAAAATTGACCTCTAAAGATATTCCTATATCTATATGTCCGGGCCTCGCCGAGGACGCCGAGTCCCAGTAGTATAAGTATGAGTAAAGGCAACGTCCTGATCACTTCGACCTGTGCAGTGCTAGGTTAAGGCTCTGCTGGACTTAAGGTACGTTCTAGTAGGTGGCCTAAAAATACAGATATTTTGGTTTCACGGAACAGATTATGAAAGAAAAGCTTTCAAAAACGAACGCGTAAATGAGGCTGAAGGCTGAAGTACTGGAATAGGAAGTTTAAATGTATTTACACGCTTGTGTTTAATTTACGCTAATTTAGCGCTACTAAGTACGTGATCACAACTTGCTCGCAGTAGCTCGTGTTTCCTCCGTTCTTTTGTGAAACTTTTCACTGTTTACTGGATAAACTTCCTTTCGTGCGGTGTCAATATGTTTCTAGTTCAGCTGTATGCCACCACCCACCCAGCAAGCAATTTGAATACTTTTTCCCAAGAAAAAGTTGGAAAACACCCAGAATATTTTCAACGACCCCCCAGCTAAACCGCTAGTATGATCAGTTTAGGTGAAATAAAGTTCATTCCTAACATAGAATAGTTTATTTTACACATTCAGTTTCACATCTAAGTGCAATCCATCTAGTTGCACTTTTGTCCATCCATGACACTCGACAGAATAGAGGGGTTCTCAAAATATTGATATTTCAAGTTCTAATGGATCGAAATTAAATCTTTCAGCAGCCCCTTTCCCCTCCGCCATCCCTATTTCACCCTGTTATTCACCCAACGATTTCCCTGTTTTGAAACTTGAATCTCAGTAGACCCGGTAAGCTGCATTCAATGTAGATAACCTCTATATGATAACGGTACCACGAAGCAAACATTCAGCTGACGCGAAGAGAGTGCGATAATCTCACGAATATAATTTTTCCATTTTTCCAATAAAAAAATGCATAGCATATCGGCGGTTTGCTTTTCGATGCGTGATATTATCGAGAAAATGTTACATTCGGATGAAATATAACCTTAACTAAGAAACTGGTATAATAATTTTTGGTTTTTGAAAAGACCTTCGAAGTTTACTATATAATTGACTAACGTCGAGGCTTTACCTTTAAATTAACAACTCGACTCATAATCAAGTCAGTTATATTTACTTGGATTTTTGTCCATAATTTGACCTCGCTTTAGACTCAGAATCGACTCTAGTATAAACTACTTTTTGAATGAGGAAACTGTTAAGTCGTGAGCTGGTGCGAATAATGTCTTCACAGAGTCTAGTTCTTCATTGTTTAGCCACTGTTGTTAGTTATTGTTACGTAAGTTACGTGACAACGACAAAGGGTCTAACGACGGAAATAGCAGGAATTCGTTAAAGTTATTCAACCATTAAACACAGGAAATTAAAGAAAAAAAATAAGCACACGACACTTACAATATAAAATTGAGTCTAGCATGCTTTAAGTTTGCAAGTTAAAAGCTTCTATCGCTTGAAATTGTTACTTCTACCTATCAGACCTATCATAACTCAGGGCTAATTTTAAGGCAATTATAGAACTGCACAAATCTTTGAGACAGCGTGTTATAGATTCCTGATTCTGAGAAGCATTTTTAGTGGATTTTAGTACTGTACAAAATTAGATTTGGAACTGTGCAAGCAAGGGGTATTCTGAACGTGAAAATGAATTCTGTCGTAACTGAAGAAAAGCAAATGTGATTTATATTGTGCAGTCAGCAATGAGAAGAAAATATTTGTTCACTATAAAACTGAGGCCTTAACCATCAACGTTTCTGAAATTTTATGTTCTCGTACTTCACCAGGTCATATCGCGTTTTAAACTTACAATTTGAAGCCTGGTAGCCGAAAGGTAAAATATATTTAAGAATTCAAATCAAGTAGGTAGCTTGTTAAACGGAAGAGGACTTATTTACCTGTATCTTAGTGCTAACAATGCTTTACAGTTTTTAAGGAATTCACTTCAAACTTGCCAGTAGTGTATAGTTACTGATATAAAAGAGGGTTTATGGGTTTAAAGGGGGCAGAACGCAAAGCATATTGATTCTGGTTATTTTCATGCAACATTTGTAACGAATAAGACTATCAATTACAGTATAACTTATTCTGTTGTTACTAGTACCATACAATACTGCACGGGATATGTTGTTTTATATCGTCTATTTGTTGATTTTAAAGTTTTACTCGAAGCCTTCATAACGTAATCCTTTCGTATGTTGCAAGCCTTTTATATTCGGTAAATGGACCGAGAAAAATCGCATTTTTCGCGCAGTTGGGAATCATCCGATATAGCTTTGATCTTGGTGTAGCAGTCGTTTGAAGTCAGTTAGCTAGTTCCATCTTAGGAAGATATAAGTTAGTACGGGCTAGGTAAGATTTCTTAAGAAAGGTTTAGGAGAAATAATACGAAGTTACGCCGTAGAAATTGAGCTGAATTCCCACGAAAAACGATAATTTGTATCGTAATATTTCATAATATATTACATACGCCAGCGTGGTCAAACAAAAATATGTTTTATCGCGAGTCGCATATATACAGATTCCTCATTATTCAACCTAAACTTAGGGTAGTTTCAGAATATTTGGACATTGAAGTAATTTCAATAATGTTTTCTTTGTATTTATACATAAGGTTAAACAGGTTTGCATTAGCTCTTACATTAAATCACTTTATAACAATGACAAATTAACATTTGGTATCCCGAGTGGAGATATTAAAACTTGAGTGTAGCTGAAGCACATCGGGAGTATTTCAGTCAGCAAAACGTACTATACGGTTTGTCCATGAAATAACCGGAAGAAAGCAGAGAACTGGAAAATCTCTATTGGTAAATTTCAATTTCGAATAATGTACATTATGTACTGTTTTATATACATTGTCATTATAGTGAGTCTTTTTCCCAAATTAAAGTTCTGATCATTCTGATCATTTATCATTTAACTTGTCTCAGGGGGAGCCCCTCTTCCGCTGCCCATCATCCAGCAAGGAAGAATTAAGGGGCCTAAAGAAACCCCGGGTTAGACATAACTAACGTTTTGGCGGGTGTTATTTCATCAGACGCTTTTCTCCGAAAATGAATTACTTGTATGAAATAGCAAACGAGTTTTTATGGTTTTCGAATTTCATCAACTCTTCAATTCGCTCGTATGAAGGAGTTCATGCTTCATTTGGATTGTTTTCTATGGAGTGTTGAATGAGAAGTTTTGTTCGGTTTTGTTGAATTTCAATATCTGTATGTAGGCAAACACACAATGCAAAATCGTAGTGTTGTCGAGGCCTACGGATGTATTATTGGTAATACACAATGATCTCCATTAGTTGATAATTGGTTATCTTTCTATGTTATTTTCTCACCTCTTTTTGCGCATGTGACAGCTGGAATCTGATGAGACGTTATCTTAAATTTCGTAGTATGGAAATCCAATTTATTGCTGAAACCCAGCAGTAGTTAAATATTTAAAATATCTTCTGATTATAACTACATAATAAGGAAACTATTGTTTTTAGTGACGTCATGTCGTGGAGATATATTCTGCTAACGTTCGTCATAGTGATATCACTGTCCGTAACTCAAGCACAATCATCTGAAAATAGAGCAGGTATTTGTTCCGTTTTATTTCTAATTTTTCAATTAATTTCGGAAATTGTTTAGGATTTCAAAACACGAGCCTTATCAAATACGAACATTGATAACAGGAAAAAGTCACAGAATGAATTCAAATGGATGGGTCTCTTGTTGATCGATAGATGTTGGCTTTTGCATCCGCCGAGACCCTTTCAAGGGGAGGTTAACGAAATACACTGTATAACTGTAAATGTAAATTACATATTTGATTTCTTATGAGTGGTGAAATAGATTAAATAAAAATTTAGCTTTGAAAATCGATCAAAAAAAAAAAAACGATTAACTAGCTTCAAGTATGAATTATTAACCGTAGTATAATGATGAGCTGTATGGGTTATGATCCAAAGCGGGAAAAGTGCCCACTTTGCCATCCCCAGCGTATATCCATGGAATAGGGGTCATTTGGACCTTGTTCAATGACTTTTTCCTGGGTCCCCATTTTCGTCTTCCTCTAATATTCTTACGTAAACGATGTATTATGGCGTAACAAATCAGAACGTCGCAGGCGACAAAAGCTTGTACGAAGACTGGACCAATCCGAAATGCAGAACGAAGGTTCGTTTGTGACGTGACCGAATCACGTGCATGTCTAATCAATCACGTGACTTACGATGACGTCATCCTGTTGTGATTGCTACCATCCTTTTCCTTCGTGATTTATTTTTCTATTTTTCTACCTCGATTCAAAAACAACTAGCCGCGAGATGTCGCCCTTCACAGCCTGGCATGCTAGTATGACGTCATGCGCCTAGGTCTTTTCTACTAAACGAGTGTAAAAAAACTGATAATTTATCGTCATTTGCATCAAATTCACTTAAAAGAAATATTTCTACCAAAGTTCATTGCATCGACTGATCTCATCGTTTGTTTGTGAGTATGTTTGTTGCGTTTTGAGCTTCTCTTCACACGTCATATTTTGTGTAATGGCCAACAACCTGAATCTCAGATTACTTATTTATGCACCAGCCTAGATCTGAATTGCTAAACGTAGCTAATTCAGAACAACAGCAACCTAACAATTTGAAATCAGTTATCATTAGCCATCAAAAAAGTGGCCTAATTCGCTTACGCTGCACAGCATATTTTTGAGCAGTATTTCCTTCTCTTTGTGATGATATACTGTATATATTTGAACATCACCTTATTTCAGCTTTACGCCGTCAGTATTTATTGATATGATACAAAACATCAGAATATCTTCAAATCAGAGATTTCTCACGCAAAATTGATCAACTTCTACAATTGATTTCTTGTAGTTGAACAGAATTTTACTAACACGATCTCTGAAATATGATCTGTATAAAATGCTATTTGCAAATGTAGACACGTAGCACGTAAACTCCATAACACAAGCATTAACACAGTAAATGTATAGAATCTAGTGGTTCTTCTGCAGGCCAGTAGGCTGTATCGAGCCCTTCATAAGATGCTCGTAGAGTAGGGACATTACATTACTTCTGTAAATATGAAAACTAAGTTTTCAACAGGCATTGCCGGATTTAGACCTTAGGAGGACCCGGGGCTCTTCAGGTTCCGGGGCCCCTCGACATGGATATTGAATTACATGGAAAAAAAAATGCAATGCAAATACTTGCATGGTTTTTGTTCTCAAATCAGCGTGAAGACTGTGAAAATCACGAGAAATTTAATTTCTGCGTCTTTTATCCTGTCTGTTATTTTGCTGCATGGTCTGTTGAAATGTTTATCAAATTATTCCTCAACTGTTTATGGACTGGAAAAATGAGAATTTGTGAACGCAAGTACATTGAGTCGCAAATGAGAATCTCTTCTGTGTGATTTTCCATGATTATGAGTTTGATTTTCTTTTACATATGCTGTATATTTTCAGCTAATATCTTTTTTTCTATTTCTATCAGGTTGCAGGACAATTTTTTACGACTTAGTTTTCGTGATCGATGCATCAAGTAGTGTTGGGGATCAAAATTTCACAAGAATTCAAAGGTAATTTTCACGTTCCATGCCGTCATTTTAGCTCTATATTTTGCATTCTTTCCACTGAATTCTGACCAAAGGCTTTGCGGAGAGTGAATAAAGAAAGGCAGGGCCACATAAACGCCGGATGAATTCCAGAATAATGCATGAACAAAGATAACCCGGGTCCGGAGTGATAGAATCCTACTTACAGTCGCTCCAACAGCCAAAATAAGATTCTTCATACATCGTTTTGCTTTACTTTACTTGGGTTCCGGCATGTTCGCTGAAATTGACATATAAAATCGCGAGGGATTCCGATAATGTGTTAGCCTCTGCTATCAATGGACGAGTTGTCTTCATACCTTCACGATAAACATGGAGTTTCACTATTGTATTTCATCATTGTAGATGGGTTTCCAATCTTGTTTCCTCTTTTGATATCGGGATTGATCGAACGAGAATTGGAATCGTCGTGTTTTCTGATGAACCTCGACTCGCAATTGGGCTCAGCGATTACAAGAACAAAGAAGATCTACTGGAAGCTGTGGGTCATATACCTTTCTTGAAAGGTAATACTTCCAAATCAAGGAAATTCATGTAACAGATATATTATATCACGTCAAACGTGTGATTGATTTTACTTACCAGCATCGTTTAACTGAAGAATTACGTTTTGTTTATGTGACCTTCCATTGGACAACGATTGCTGGGGGAGTGTATTTGTAGTGTTTAAACGACAGTGTACATTAACTAAACATTCCCCCAGCAATTACCATTATATGGTAATCTGACAAACCTTCATTCAACTTTTTTGTTTATTCAGGAAACACAAGAACAGGAAAAGCAATACGTTACATGAGTACACATGCATTCAGTGAATCATACGGAGCTCGACCTATAGAACTTGGATATAACCGACTTGCAATTGTTCTTACTGATGGTAGATCTCAGGACAATGTATTTAATCCATCACAAGAAGCTCAAGATAACGGGATACAACTATATGCCGTCGGAGTGAGTTTCTGCTCTTACAATCATGTTATCTTCCTTAGCATCAATTTTTTCATTCGAAATATCTAACTGTCTTTGTAAATTTTTTCAGGTATCTTTGGCAGTTGTTGAAGAACTTAATGAAATAGCTTCGGATCCTGACTCGAGGCACGTCTTCCAGGTCAACGATTTCAAATCCATCGAAAGGATTCGAGAATCTTTGAGACAAATAATTTGTGTTGGTGAGTGAACATTTATCTCATTTTTAACTTCTTGTTTCCTAAGCTGACAATAAGCACAATAAGGTTGTTTCCTGAGCACCTGTTATTATATTTTAGATGCAATATGTCCGGATCTTGGATTGGAAGATGACGTGGTCAAAGGTGATATATCATCAAATGGTCATACTCAATTTCCAGGCAAGATAGTAACAAACTACTAACCACATCTCTCTGTCTCGTCAGTTTTGCCATTATAAACAAGGGAACATATACATATGTAATCTGGTTCGGTGGGAAATACTATAACGAGTTAGATTGCAAACAGAATTGATGTAGTGGCTAATGGATCTTGGCTGTTATATACCATGATGCTGAGTTCATGCTATTTTTGGGCATTAAAATGTTTTTATTATTCATTAAACTAAGACCCTGCATTAGATACATCACGGTAGCTGTGAGAGACTTATCGAATTGTTTCATTTCCATACCCTATGTCATTCCATGACCAGAATCGAGTCTAGGATAACATTTTAAGATATTGGACGTGCTAAAACAGAGGGAGGGGAAGCATATTCATAGGAGATGAATAGCACATTAATATCAAGCATCATTATGTATAGTGACATGGGCCCATGTTTGAATAAGCTATTTTACATTTACTATAATTTAATTTTCATTTTCTTGGAAAAAGCAGGACAAAAGCCAGAGAAACTGACATTTGGTAGGAAATAGCTGTAATTATATCACTTAATTTATTTCAATTTGAAATGAAATTAAGTTGTTAAAGCAATTAAGGCTTCTCCATGCTAGGAATGGCTTTGAGTCTAAGGCGGATAAATACTTTTGGCTATTTTATCACATCACGGACCATTTTTCACAAGATTACTTAATTATACACGGTGCTACTAAAGTTCATTGTTATATAAGTAGTAATTGATATTTGTCAAGAGATCAATTAGAAAGCAAAAGAAATTGAAGTAGGTTGACTTGTTAGCCATCAATATTTGTACCAGTGCTTGAAGTCTATCTATGGATTGATTTTATTAAAAATGTAATATATGAAATGAAGCATATGACGCAAAAATTAGATTCAAATGAGATATGGAAGGTCTGTAACAATGGACTTTGGCTGCTACCTATATAATAATGTAGAATCTTTGCATTTCATTCCCCTTGATTTGCATGCTTCTGATCATCATTGTCATGCACTTCAGTGAGTCTGATTAATGATGAAATCATTTAACTTCTATAAAAAGAGATGGAATTTTTCTCTGGTTATGACAATGACATGATAGATATGCTCTGATATTGATGATAGACTAGGAACAAAACTTACCCTGGTGTAGTGGAAACTTGGGAATTAGGATTGAAATGGAAGATACCTTCTGGCTACTGAAACAGGAGCGCTTAAATCACTGAAATCATTTATAATTATAGATTTGATTTGCATGAAAAATTCATAACTTACAGTAGTCATTTAATCGTAATCAAATCACTGAAAAATGGATCAATCAACATTGATTTACTAGGGTTGATCATGATAATGTGATCATTGATTGATTGAATCAAACGTTTAAAATGGCAGAAATTCTGATGCTTTTTCTTCTTCGCTTCTTGATTTTTCTGAATCGAGTCTAACCAATGAATAATTGTGGATGTACGACATTCGTTGAACAGGCAGTTCCATTCAATTCAATCATGTTGAATATTTCTCACAAAAATAATATTGTGCCTGTTTGGCACATTTGGCATAATAATTGATTTGCATTTATATATTTTTATGCAAATTTTAAATTAAAATTTTCTATCGCAGGATGTTGCTAAACATTCAAAATATTCAATTAAAATTATTTTAGTCTTGTATTATCACTACAGCCCGAGTTATTCAAGATTTACCATGTCGGGCATAATTGGCATAGCGACTAAAACATTCTTGAAAAAATTAATTCCCGTACTTCATTCCTATGTCCTAGTAGCACAGTATGGAACTGCCTGTATGTAAAATTTCATATGCATGATGCTTTTATCACTGTGATGTCATCAGATATGATTGGTGGTGATGTCATTACATACTGAAGAGAAGAGGTAAGTCACCATTTTTGCATGATTTGATTTGATCAGCAAATTTTTGTTATTTCATTTTTCAACTTGACTGATCAGAAAACGATTTTTTTCTGATTCATCAATATCTGTTGTTCAGTTTTCTTATTGATGCAGCATTCTTAATAAGCACTGCACCCTTATCTAATGGATTTTTTCAAAGTACAATGATTTTCCTTCACATTATGCTGCAATTATAAATAAAACGCGAGCATAAGAAATTTCTGACTGATTAAAAATTAACCACTGTTCAAGGAATTCACATTGCCCGATTTTATGAAAGATATTTTTATAATATCGAGAGATAATCACGAAGGTAGCGTGTTATAAAGTAGAAATAGAGGAATTAACATCCTGATGAAATCTTTACTATGTAGATAGACGGTTCGGTTCTCTTCTGTATTCTGTTGATTCATTGTGATTTCTTTGATTCCTTTTATCTCACTGCATGCTTATCAAGCCTGGAATTGATTTTATTATTTTGATCGAATTTACTTAGTTTATTGATTCTTTATTCAATCAACCTGATTTTTCATATATTGTGATGAAGGTCTTGTTCCCTGATTTAACTGAATTAACACAGTCTGATATGAACAGGGGTTTCAATTTACCATTAAGGAAAAACAGTTAAATATAAATTTTATTTGAACTTTTAGAACCATGCAAGCTGGACAATACATTTCCCTTTCTCTAATTGTTGCTAACATTACCAAACCATTGGTGTGAATGAAAGTGAGCTATGAAATTAACTAAATTTATATTTTTATTTCTTCCATTTCTCTATAGGTTTTGATCTGATCAAAGCATTCGAACTGTCAAATGCTGCGGGTTTGAATACCGGAGTTTCACATGTCAATGGCAGTTTTAACAGATACAATGCATTTCGCTTAACTGATAGTCCTGTTATTGAGACAAGGTAAACAGTATTTGATTTATGCCTTCAGCATCACTTTACGAAGGTTTTGACACAGTAGGTAAAGTAGCAAATAATAGCGATCCCACTGGTACTGGTGCCCTAAGCACTGGCTAACATCAGCGACCCCTCTATTGTTTAACTGACAATATACTAATACTGAATTGGTAAATAAATATAAATGAAATTTAGAAATAGTTTGCAGTTGGATCATGAGAAATATATATAGACTCTTACTTCGCTTCACGCTTATGCTCGGCTTGATTCTTTTGTTCGATATGGACCCAAGGCCATTAGCTCAACTGAAACCCATTCCTGTGTGTGTTTGTGTTTTTAAAGTTATGTTTTGTTCTCAGGAAAGTATTTGAGAAAGGTCTCCCCGATCAACATGTGTTCGTTTCAACGTTCCGCATGATAGAAAAATCATCCAGCAGACGAAGACCTTGGAGTTTGATGAAGATTGTCGACTCGGCTGGAAATAGTCAGCTTGACTTGAGGATAAATCCGAAGAGGGTGAGGATGTCCTTTCCTTGAGACTTACTGCAACGTGATCAGACGTCTGTGTGTAGTAGATTCAAATTGGAGTATTTTTGAAATGTGTTTAGAAATCAGTTGAATTTATCGCTCTTGGTGCCGATGGTGGAGAATCAAGCGCAGTATTCAGAGCTTCAAAATATAAAGCAGTGAAGAAATTATTTGATCACAAATTTCATAAATTGATGATGCAGATTAATAGGCAAGTTTTTCTTTCCGGTAAACAGTACAAATGAGTGCCCATGTCGACCTGCTAATACTGTTCAGTATTATATTTGTATAACTTATTGCACATAGCTATGACAAATTAAACAGAGATTTAATGAACAGTAGACTCATGTAGACTGTGTATTAATTTATATCTTTCAAACTTCATCATTAGTCAATTTATTTTTCAATACAGCGCTTCAGTGACTTTAATCATCGACTGTGAAAAAGTAAAAACAAGGGCAATGAGACCGAAAGAAAATGTCATTGGAATTGGTGGACAAACTTTCATTGGGAGAACTAGAAAAGAAACCCCTGCTCCTGTAAGTTGTTTAAATAACTGCTATTTTTGGATCATATGCTGTCTTCAGTATTATTGTCTTGGTTTAATTATTATCCAATGTCAAAGTTGATCATCACTGTTACCACACAGTTTATGCACAGCTATTATACACATTCATGAATGTCTGCTTTATCTAAATGTTCAGTTTGATCTCCAATCCATGAGACTTTACTGTGAGTTGGAATCAGCTGAAAAGGCGGAAGGCTGCTGTGATATTCCAGGTTATGTTGCTGAAGATGTAAGTGGTGATTTATATCATTCGTGATCTGTAAGAATCCTAATTCTGTTACTGTGTGAACTTATTAACTTGATGCTGATGGTAAAGTTGAGTTGTCTAAAAAATCGGTGTTAGATATTTGGACAGGGACACAATTTTAATGCCTCCCACAGGTCCTTCTCCCCTAAATATGACTTTTAAATTATACAAAATTGGATAAACCTGATGACAGCCTCCAAGGAGACCCAAGACTTCATGCATGATTTCTATTGATTTATTTAGTTTTAGATTGAGACACTCACAATTGCTCTTCATTAATAAGATTGCAGAATATTCAAAATGTTCCAGAATTGTCTGCAAATCGAATTCTATATTCTGTATTGCATATTCAGTGTTACTTGTGTATGTGTCATTTATGAGATTTTATGAATTACACTTAGTGAATACTTAGTTATTGAAAGTTAGTTAAAGAAAGATTTTATGAACTATGAATACTTAAGTTATTGAAACCATGTTTTGACTTTTTTTGTCTTCATACAGTGCCCAGAAGAAGATATCTATATTCCACCTACCACATCTACAAAGGAAAAAGCGACAACAACAAAACAGTGAGATTGTGTAAAATGTCGTTTCACTAGGCAACTGTTTCCCCAGACAGACTATTTTTTTAAAGTCCGAATCTACCAATCTGATTATCCTGTGATTCTGCTACCTTCCCCATTTAATATGTAATGTTCACAGCACTACAACAACCACCACAACCAAGCCGACCACATCACCTACAACGACCAAGCCGACCACGTCACCTACAACGACCAAGCCGACAGCACCTACGACTACGACGGTGAAGCCGACCACTCCACTCAGAACTGCGACAGCCGAACCGACCACGTCACCCACAACTATGGTCGCCACATCGACGACAGAAGAATCTCGATTCTATGATTACATAGATATATACATTAATAAGGAACCTGCACCAGAAGAAGAAGAAGAAATTACAATACCTGGAGGAAAAGGAGAGATAGATACTGGAGATGAAGATGGCACAGGACCAGACGATCTGATTGATAAACCGGTAAATTTTCTTTTCATTTGCAGAATAATTGTAAAGTAAATCTAAGTTAAGTTAGGATATTCGCAGGACGTTTTCCAGATTGGTTTTATCCTCTGGGAAGACATGGGTTCAGTCGAAGTTCAAAGTTTATCCCCTTTTGGTACACCCTGCCCTAAAAAAAAGGACAAAAATAAGCAAAAAAAACAAAAGCAAAGCAACTTACTTAGGGAATAATTAAATAATCAAACCTTCAATATTTCAATTATTGTTTTGCAGCCGATCATCACTGAAGGAGAAGTCACCCCAGGTAAGATATCACTTCCAATACCTAGGTCACTATACTATCACTATACTTGATTTGTTCATGCATGAGTTTGCCATCAAGTGTGTGAATGCAAATAGTTATTCACTTGTGTGTTACCATATCTTAATATCTATGCACTGAAATATGTGATCACTCAAACAAACAGGTGAAGATATCACAGAAGTGGAAGTTGTTATTGGTGAGGATCAAATGAAATTAACATCATCATCTTTTCTTTGAGTTATATTTCCCTCATATTCTTTCTTGATAATTTTTCACAGATTATGAAGAATTTGATGGTAAGATGATCTGATCGTCTTCAGTTACTATCGTAGATACCCTGTCTAGTATATATATATAGTGTCAACTTACAATAATAAGATCGTATTAAATCTGCATGGTTTGTCACTATTGCTTGTTTTTGCATGTGTTCGTTTTACTTTTACTTCCCTGTGACCTTTCATTCTCCACGCCACCAGTTGTGAATTTTCCTGAAGAAGGCGATATCGGTGAGATATTCAGATATTATTTTCATAGATATTTGCCATTATTTTCCTCTACTCCTTATAAGATTTCCGTTGACTCGGGCTAACACTTGGGCTAATACACAACTGTGTTTAACTTCCAGAAAACATTCCACTTCAATGTAAAATCTGTTTTGAATATTCATTGCACTTCACATTCTTCATTTTCCTTTTTTTACATTAAATCTTTCTCTAGGTACTAATCGTTTCTGTTCAAAATAACTGTTAAGCCTCATTGATTTCAGAGAACCTGATAGAATCTGAAAAATCTCTGAATTTTTTTCAACTTACCGGCATTTCTCTATCATTTGAATTTGTGTAGAACTAGGATACCATTGAAAGTGATGGAATGCATTGTAGAATAGGATTTGGTTTCCTGGGCGACCGGAGGTTATCAACTGCTACTAAATATGATTTAGATATGCTGTATACATATAAGGGCTTTTCCATTAAAGGCTTTTCTGGGCTAAGTCAGGTCATAGTAAATATTATATAGAATATGTTTCTTGAGTGTTTTTCATCTCATATAAACTACGCAACAACACTGAATGCACTCTCACATTTATCTCTGAATTTATAGCACAATTTTTGCACAACACACGTGGCTGTACTAACTCTCTCGTTAATGATTCTAGTGGTTCCAGAATTTGAATACGAGCCACGACCACCCAACGGTAGTGTTATTATCGATGAAGGACCTAAAAAAGAAGTGAGACCTACTGGAATAAGTGTGGTCATTCAAAATCCAGCAACTTGTGTGTGTGAACCTGGAGAAGCAGGCCAAAAAGTAAGAGTTTTGAGACATTCATAATATTCTTGGTCATTAGAACTTTATGATTGGTTCTCTTGTTTGTTATTGACTGAAGACTGCTACAGAACATGAGTTGCAGGCGATCACTATCCTCATAGTAACAAAGATTTCATTAATTCTCATTCATTTATGTTCAGGGACAACCCGGTGAAATTGGTGCTACAGGGTCCATAGGAGAAACTGGTGAAAGAGTAAGTGTCACTTTTCCTTTATCACTGTAAATTATTTAGAATAAATTAACTTTCCAGCCTTCAAAGGAGACACTTTAACTTCTATAACTCTTTTACAGGGACTTCAGGGGGTTCAGGGAGAAAGAGGAGACACTGGAATGAAAGGGGAACATGGTGAAGTCGGTCCGCCCGGAACACCCGGTTTGGTTGGCCCTCCAGGAAAAGATGTAATTTAATAATATAACTTGATTGGTGATTCTGTATACTGGACTAGAAGTCATATTGCCTAATGAGTAACCTCACGTTACTACTGCCTGGCTAAATCACATGAAAAACTAACAGAAAATGGAAGATTTTGATTTTAATGTATAAGAGTTTTCTTGTTGCAGGGAAAGGACGGTTTGAATGGAGGAAGAGGTGAAAGAGGTTCAAAGGTAAAAGAACCAATTTCAATTTTTTGAACTAGTGTACACAAGCGAATGCCTAAGCTATTCCATGCAGAGATTAGAGACAAAATTGGTAGTTCTCCCACTAGAGATTTATATAATTTCCTGAATATTTACTTCTGATATTTTTTACAAATATACAGGGTGATGATGGAATGCCAGGAATGAATGGACTTGATGGCCAAGAGGTAGCTTCAGCTGATAATTTGATTTATATTTCTTAATTTTGTACTGAAAATGAATGCATAATAGGGAGCACAAGGACCTCGTGGTGAGCAGGGACTTCCCGGTGAGAAAGGTGAAAGAGGAACAGCTGGATTTAAAGGAGAGAGGGGAGAAACCGGTATTCCAGGGGTTCAGGTAGGATAGCATAACTAGATTTCCTAATACTAGTATTGGACAACTTTCTTCTGATTCAAAAGTCTATGCAGAACTGAGGAACATAATCAAACTTCTTGTCAAACTCTATTATAAAGATGTTATTGTCAAATATAAATTGCTAAATTCTGTTCGACGATACTCGACAATGTTTCCTCGCCAATTTAAATACTAGTATTTAAAGAACGGCCCATAGACCTAGCAATGACTTTCAGTTAACGAGAGTGAAGAATCTTGATATTTTCATGAATATAACAAAGATTCTTTTAGAAAAGTGCTTTTCAGTCAATATGTGAAAAGCAAGGGCATTTAGGAAAATTGGTCTATCTTGATCTCCAAAGTTTGTTGTCTTTTCAGGGTTTGAAAGGACAATTGGGAGAAAAAGGATCAACTGGAAGTGATGTATGCTTTTAAAATATTTCCTTTTTAAGTAGAGTATTTATTCTAATCATTTTATGAATATTGACACCAATGTCTTCACTATATTGTAATCACTTGTTTGATGTTGTCTTCCAGGGAAAAATTGGTGGGAAAGGATCTGTTGGTCCCCCTGGTCCAGGTGGTCCTCCAGGTGAAGATGGAAGAGAAGGCAAAGATGGTGTTCAAGGAGTTCAAGGCATCCCTGTGAGTTATCCTCTTTATCTTCTTCAGAAATTCATCAAATAAAGTTTCATATTCATTCATTAGATGCAAAATCAACTTCTGTTGAAAAAGCAAAAATTATCGTAACAATATTTTACAGGGTGTTCCTGGAATGACAGGCCCTCGAGGATCACCTGGACTAGCATCAGTTGTTCAAGGTCCTCCTGGTAGTACTGTGAGTTCATCTCAATAGTTTTTGTACTTTGAAAAATGAAATCAGTTTAGGAATTTACAAAAATTCGACTTATAATTATTGCATGATTTCAGGGAGAGCCAGGACACCCTGGGCAATCTGGACTCCCAGGTTTGCAAGGCCCTACCGGCCCTGAAGGTCCTCCTGCTCCCAAGGGAGACAAAGGAGAACAAGGAGAAAGAGTAAAATGCATATATATTATTCCAACATATACCCAGTACAATCCACTCATTTCCGAATTGATATCTCCTGTAGGGAACCAGTGGTGAAAAAGGAGAGACCGGCCTTCCTGGCAGGAATGGCATTGATGGTGCAATTGGTGAACCTGGTCTTCAAGGTCCTGCTGGCAATAAAGGGGAAAAGGTAATTTTGGTTTCACTCCATCCACGGATTTCAGAATTACCTTATTTTCACCGTATATATTTGAGGGCATCTTACAATCAATGGCGTCTTATATTTCTTTTAGCAGTACTAGTACATTAAAGCACAAAAACTGGGAAACACTTGTATTGTTTTGCTAAGTGGGCAAGACTCATTAATGAGGCCTATTAGCTGTTTCTAGCCAAGCTCTTGGCTAGTGATTGTCTGGTCTAAGTATCGGTATTCGTTTGCAAACCTCTATTTCTTCATTTTAGGGAGATGGAGGCACTCCCGGCTCTGATGGAATTCCGGGCTTGGATGGAGCAAGAGGCAATCCTGGCATCCCTGGTGACAATGGTGAATCTGGGTCTCCTGGCATCCCTGGCATCAGAGGTCGAAGAGGCCAGCGCGGAGTTCCAGGGTCACCTGGTTTACCGGTATTTAAACTTTTCTTAACATCGGCATCATAAAAGCTTACTAGTGTTTTAATTTGCTGGTTGTCTATGTAACAGGGACCGCAAGGCACTGCTGGGTTCAATGGTAGAGAAGGTCCCAAAGGCAGCAGTGGTGAGCAAGGTTCTCCCGGCACGGCAGGAGAACCAGGAATTCCGGTATGTTTTATCAAATTCTGTAATTCCCAGTCACACACGCTAACACTGTACAGGGTGTCCAAAGTCCGGCCCGCGGGTAACTGTGATATTTATTTATTTATTGTTCTATAGCAGTATATATTTGCATGCAACTTTTGTGGGTAAAAAACATCAGAAGGAACTATTGACCCCCTGGCATCTTCACTTTATCAAAAATGGCCCAAAAAGTTTGCCAGTGCTGTACAGTGATAATATAACTGATATTCTAATGTTTTTCATGTTAACTTGGTAACAGCGCTAACTTGTTCAATTCTCATATTTTTAGGGTCAACCAGGAGCAGCTGGGACAAGAGGGGAGCAAGGGGATCCCGGTGAAAAGGTAAGAAATTATCTTTCGTTAATTTTACTTACCAGTATTTTATTTTATTTTTTCCTCGCACAGGGTGACGTCGGTCCACCTGGTCCACCCGGTGTAATTGAAACACGAATTGAGGTTTGTTCACAAACTATTATTAGTATTGATTGAATTAAATAGCGTGATATTTACTTTGATTCATTCCGTTCATCTAGAATAAAAAGTTACAATACTAATGTTTTGTATTTACAGCATGAACCACTGCCACCAGCTGACCCACTCCCTGGGCCACCTGGACCTCAAGGAGAAAGAGGACCAGAAGGTTTCGAAGGAGAGCAGGGAGTACCTGGCGAGAGAGGAGAAAGAGGATACCCAGGACCCCCTGGAAATGATGGAACGAAGGGAGAAATGGTGAAAATATTTTGCTAAATTCCTAATTGTATTGGGTTGCCATACCGTCCTTATTTCTAAGATTTGTCCTTATTTTGGCTCATTTTCAGCAACGCAACAATATTAAATGCAAATTTTTCATCTCGACTAACAAGTTATTTTAGCCTAATCAGTACTCCGTGTGCACACTGCTGTGCCGTGAGACGATGCTAGGTGTACCGCCGTGTATTTGGGTAGGGAAATCTTATTTTTTCCCAGTCCTTATTTTTGAAAAAGTAGCAAAAAACAAAAAAAAAGGGAAACAGGCTGCAAGACTGTAGGCTGTAATAACTGAATGATGTTTATTTTCCAGGGTGAAATAGGACAAACTGGACAACAAGGAGCTCCTGGAGTGCCAGGCCTTGATGTATGACTGAATATTTCTTAAACTATAATTAATAAAATGAGACACTTCTACATTATATGTATCTTATAGGGTGAGAATGGCGGCAAAGGTGAGCGCGGGCCTCGTGGCTCACAAGGAACCAAGGGAAGTCAAGGAGCTAAAGGAGAAGTTGGACCTAGAGCTGAAAAAGGTCAGAAAGGCGAGGAAGGCTTTCCTGGGGTTGCAGGCGCACAAGGACCTCCAGGAGATAGCGTAAGTGAATTGAAATAATGGAGTTCTGGGAAATATGCACCATAATTCAAAGAATGGGGTTGGAAGAATGCAAAGTTTATATACTTATTAACACCCATGCTCATGACCAAAATGGGAAAATAGCTTACACATCAAATCTACATGGCAATGTATTGGTTCACATTTAGTGATATTTTATATTTATTTATTATCAAATGCATATGATATAAAAATTTAGATATAAAAATGCGGATATAAAAAAATGCGTTGAAAAACAGGAGGACACGATTTCGTCAGGGATTCCGAGCCTAATTTTAAACATTACATGGAATACCTGACAACAACGAGAATTTCACGAAATCCTATTTTTACCATCTTACTATAACATGTATACTTTTGTGTCTATTTCATATTTTCATTTTTTGCAGGGTCCTCAAGGTCCTCCTGGCTTGACAGGACCCGGAGGTCCTATTGGACAAACTGGATCAGCGGGATCTATTGGACCACCAGGGTCTCCAGGCATACAGGTAACACCCTTGTTATATGAAGTATGCGGACTGCAAGGCCATCTGTATTAAAATTCTTATTTTAGCAATATGTGAGGAGCAGAAATCAAAATTTGTTGATTCTGATTGTCATACAATTATTTTATTTTAATTTCAATAATCCCACAATGCAGTTTGATACGTTTTTCACTGCAAGAAAAGGCTGGTGCCAGACTTTCACTCTCAGCAACACGTTTCGGGGTCAGGGGGTTTGTGTATCAAAAGGAGTTCTAGTATATTGATTTGTGTAGAACTGTGACCCAGTGAATACAGTACTGTGCCCCTTTGAGGTGTTCACCCTAGGAGTTTATTTAGTCAGGAAGTGCCTAGCCCTAGCTATTAACATTGTGTATTATGTTTTAGGGTGAACCTGGAGTATCTGGAACCCAAGGCCTGCCTGGTCCCCCTGGTAGAGATGGATCTGTGTTTACAGTTGAAGGTCCGAGAGGTTCACCAGGGGAACAAGGAAATCCTGGACCAAGAGTGAGAAAATAATATCAATTACATTGATTTCTTCAAATCTAAATTTCAGCAACTTTAAAGCAAAGTTTGTATAATATTTTACCATTTTCAGGGTCTTGCTGGAAAGAATGGTATTCCTGGAGCTCCCGGAAGTCCTGGTGCACCGGTATTGAAAACTTTATTCATTGATCAGCTTAGAAAGTCAAGATTGTGATTATTTTTAATATATTTAAATGGAAATTACATGTGTTTATTTTTTCCAGGGAGAAATACTTCTTGAACAGAGATCAGTAAGTTATATCTTTCTTTATTTACAGAAGTTTGTCTGCACTGAATGCAGTTCAATTATTACTTGAAGCATTATAAAGGGATCACTGATTGTCAATTTTTAACTTCCTTTTTCCAAATTTGCCTTTTGGTTTGGTTTGTATTTGAGACATCACAGGCCTGCTAACTCATATTTGAACTGTTGGATATTATAGCATTATATTTGTAACTTTCAGGGTGCTTGCGAAGAATGTCCTCCAGGACCTGATGGTCCCATGGGCCCACCAGGAACCGCAGTAAGTTTGAGTGTATAGTCAAAGGGTATAAATGAATACTATAAGTGTGAATTTACCACCATATGAATGTTAATAAATAGTAAAACTGTATAGAACTTATAGTTAGCAAGTTTCCCTTCATGTGTGAAATCTGTTCTTAATATTATAAGGGAATTGATGGGAGACCTGGACCTCGTGGAAGAGAAGGAATAGCTGGAGTTAAGGTTTGTGATATTTCATGCTCAGCAACTGTAATCATAAGTTTGACCATTGTCCATTGTCCATTGTCCATTCATTGTCTGTCATCATTGAATCCATAACCTTGTTTAATCCAGTATGATTTTCAGCTGTGCAAAGTATTCTCGCCATGTTTTAAANTAATCATAAGTTTGACCATTGTCCATTGTCTGTCATCATTGAATCCAAACCTTGTTTAATCCAGTATGATTTTCAGCTGTGCAAAGTATTTTCTCCATGTTTTGAACTTGTCACAGCTACATAAATAGTTCACCAATGCCAAGCCACTCACAATATACACTTTGTGTGAACAGCAACAGTGGTTGCGACCACACGGCTTTCCTCTGATTCCTTATATTTGATGTTAGCTAAAATGACATGTAGTAGTTGATCATTTCATTCAAAAAACATTCTTCGAAAGACATACTGGAAGGTGTATCTCTGTTAAATTGAGTATTATTATATTATATTTGAAGGTGTTACAGAGGTGAGACTCCGTTATATAAAAATCTGTATTTCAACTTATCTGAGGCTAAATTTAAAAATATTAGCGACTGCTTGAAGAGACACTGTGTAGCATCAAATTTAATGAATAATTTCTTAAACAAGGGTGAACATGGTCCACCTGGGCAGCCTGGGATTGATGGCAGGCAAGGTCCAAAAGGAGAAAGAGGCGCTGATGGATTCATGGGACAAAAAGGAAACACAGGAGATCAAGTATGGAAACCTATTGTATAAGCTAGCTGCTGGCCTTCTAACTTTTTTCATTGTTAATAGGGTTCACCGGGTCTACCTGGATTACTTGGTTTACGAGGACCTCAAGGCAGTAAGGTGAGATCATGTTCCATATAAATAATTTCCCAAATTTAGATGAGTTGATAATGATCCAAGAGGTTAACCCTTTAACCTCAATGAGGGTCACCACCATCCCTACAGTTGGATTTACTGTGAGCAAGGTTGATGTGTCTTGCTCAATAACAAAGATATGACTATGTTGAGATTTGAACCTGCAACCTATTCTTTTGAAAATATATTCACTGCAGTTTATTCAGTGTTGGTTTATATCAGTGTTTTCCAAACTGTGTGTCACCTGAAATCCAGTGCGTTGGTGTATTAAAATGTATTGAATTAACCTCTGGTTTGCTATTAAAACTGAATTGCTGTGTCGCGAAATTATGTATGTTTAAAAAGTGTGTCACCATCTGGAAAAGTTTGAGAAGCTCTGGTTTACATCATTACACATGTTTGTTTGCACATGTGGTTGCACGATTTATTTAGTTACTAAAGTATAATATAAAAATATAATTTGAAAAGGGAATGGCTGGTAAGGATGGCACTCCTGGTCAACCCGGTCCACCAGGGCAACGTGGAACGACTGGTGGAGCAGGACCTAAGGGTCAACAAGGTCCCCCTGGTGCTCACGTGAGTGAAATTAATATTTTGATAAAACATATGAAAGTTTTTTTAATGCTCTATAAAATTCTTCATTTAATATTGTTTTAATGTAGGGCTTGCCTGGCATTGATGGATTGGATGGGCAGCCTGGAGATAAAGGCAGCAAAGGTCAAGAAGGTGCTCAAGGCAGGGAAGGGCCGCCTGGCTTACCTGGTGTAAGGGTAAGCAATTTGTGAGATATTTTGAAAAGTAAACTGGTAATCCCAGTTTTAATTTTTTTTGTTATCAGGGACCTACTGGCGATGATGGAGCAAAAGGATCTCCAGGCATTCAGGTAAGTCGTGCATTATATGGATTCCTACCCTACCCAAACATTAACCCATTAACCTTAGAATGTTAGGAATTACATAAACGAAATTCTTAGTCTACTGATTCATTGTAGTATATATATGTTTTGAC
>QRAM01000039.1:119968-136813 GCA_013436055.1 Halocynthia roretzi
GATGGCAGGCAAGGTCCAAAAGGAGAAAGAGGCTCTGATGGATTCATGGGACAAAAAGGAAACACAGGAGATCAAGTATGGAAACCTATTGTATAAGCTAGCTGCTGGCCTTCTAACTTTTTTCATTGTTAATAGGGTTCACCGGGTCTACCTGGATTACTTGGTTTACGAGGACCTCAAGGCAGTAAGGTGAGATCATGTTCCATATAACTAATTTCCACAATTTAGACTAGTTGATAATGATCCAAGAGTTTAACCCTTTAACCTCAATCATTACACATGTGGTTGCACGATTTATTTAGTTACCAAAGTATAATATAAAAATATAATTTGAAAAGGGAATGGCTGGTAAGGATGGCACTCCTGGTCAACCCGGTCCACCAGGGCAACGTGGAACGACTGGTGGAGCAGGACCTAAGGGTCAACAAGGTCCCCCTGGTGCTCACGTGAGTGAAATTAATATTTTGATAAAACATATGAAAGTTTTTTTAATGCTCTATAAAATTCTTCATTTAATATTGTTTTAATGTAGGGCTTGCCTGGCATTGATGGATTGGATGGGCAGCCTGGAGATAAAGGCAGCAAAGGTCAAGAAGGTGCTCAAGGCAGGGAAGGGCCGCCTGGCTTACCTGGTGTAAGGGTAAGCAATTTGTGAGATATTTTGAAAAGTAAACTGGTAATCCCAGTTTTGTGAATGCAAAACAATTTTTTTTGTTATCAGGGACCTACTGGCGATGATGGAGCAAAAGGATCTCCAGGCATTCAGGTAAGTCGTGCATTATATGGATTCCTACCCTACCCAAACATTAACCCATTAACCTTAGAATGTTAGGAATTACATAAACGAAATTCTTAGTCTACTGATTCATTGTAGTATATATATGTTTTGACTATTCCAGCAGTCAATATCATTCGCAATAATTTGGAATTGAAAATCCACAATCTTTGTATCTTTACTTTATATTTTTATACTTAGGGTGTTGCTGGGAGTAATGGATTTCAAGGTAGACGTGGTGACAATGGTATACCTGGCTTGCGTGGTAAACAGGGAGAGACCGGACTACCCGGGTCTACCGGAATAAAGGTGTGTGCTAATGACAGAAGACGATTCTGTCTGATTAATGACTCTTGTTTTCTGTATTCACTTTCAGGGAGCAAAAGGAGGACCAGGACCCAGTGGGGAACCTGGAAGAGATGGGAAACCAGGTTTGAAAGGTGGAAGAGGTGATCCTGGTCCATTCGGACCAGCTGGTCCACCTGGACTTAGTGGCCCAGTCGTAAGTTTCAAATTAAAAAATTGCATTATTCATTAATGCTGGATTTAATACTGATACTATAAGTTTTCTGAATGAACCTGAATAATCCTGTGTATACACAATCTCCAGTGTAATGATAAGGATTTTGAATTTGAAGGGACCTGTAGGTTCAAGAGGTCCTCCTGGGCTTCCAGGCCGCACTGGCAGTGATGGCAAGCAAGGGCCGCGTGGACCTGCAGGCGTAAAAGGAGTTGCTGGAGAAGATGGAGAGCCAGGTGTGCCTGGGGAGCCAGGTCCCGCTGGTTTTCGTGGTTATCAAGGTCTACCTGGTATCGATGGCACACCCGGTGCTAGAGGTTTTACCGGTACTGCCGGGGCTAAAGGAAGTACCGGCAGTCCTGGTAAATCTGGCCGCGACGGTCAAACTCCTGAAGAGAGCAAGATTCGTGACATGGTCGAGAATATACTGGACAGATTGCTGGATGAGAAAATTCCTGGAATTATTGAAAAAATTAAGAAATCAATGCCACCAATGCCAACACCAGCGCAGGTAAATTAAAAATTATGAGGGTAATAGGACGTGGGAGAGTGGCTAAGCATAAGCGAGAAAGTCTAACAATCGAGAGGTTGCGGCTAGAGCCATCTCCGTGTTCTTGAGCAAGACACACTTACTAGCTCACAGTCTACCCAGCTGTATAAATAGGGTACCGACAACGTTAGGGTCACTACAACAATGATGGTGACCTCCATTATTACAATCCCATTCACAACTGCGGCAAATAACCATCACTACACTCCACCACATTTTGTCGTTTATCAGTTATTATCTAATTTACGTTCAGTTATCTGCTGTTTCCGGTCCACCTGGACCACCAGGAGCCCGTGGTCGCACAGGAGCACGGGGAATTTCTGGCACAGTTGGTCTTCCAGGTCTTCGTGGCAGTGATGGTCTTCCTGGCAGTGCTGGACCACCAGGGAAACAAGGTAAATTCTATATGTACATTCAAATCCAATTACAGTATAAAATGGCATCAATATGCATCAAACATGAAAGAAAATCTACATGAGAAAACAATTAAAAACAATAATTTTAATGTGTTAGGTAATTGTACCTTATTATTGCCTGGAGGAAAGAATTCAGCTGATGTCATGGAAGCTATTGCAAGTTTAGCTCTAGCTTTGGCTTTATTGCTAATTAATGCTATCTCTTTCAGGTCCACTTGGTCCGAAAGGCATTAAAGGTGACACGGGTCGAGGAAAGAGGGGACCACCTGGTATATCAGGATTACAAGGTAAGGAAAATAATGTAAACAGCTGATTGAGTTGGGAAGGGATGGAATTTTAAGAGGACAAAGTACTTCCTTCCAGACTAAAGATTTCCCTTATGAAAATGTAATTTAAGAAGTAAAGTAACCACAACTCTTCATATCTTATCTGATCACCAGTAATTTCTATCACTATGACCTATATTACAAACTGAAAATTGTAGTCAAAGTTATCCTTACAGTTTATATAACTAAGAAAAATAAAATCAATGCGGTGTATTATTCATTTTAGTTCATGTAATTGTTTGTTATGTTATTTAATTTCTATGTTGAGGGGCCCCCCGAACCTGGAATGCCCCAATGTGTAAGTCCGGCCTTGATGATGAGGAACCCTGAATGAAAAAAAAGTTATAAACCAGTGCTGTTTAAAACATTTGAAGACCGAACCTTTAAGTAGACATTTACAATAAATTTATTTGGCTATAGGTGAACAAGGACCTCCTGGTTACGGATATTCAGGGCCTCCTGGTGTGGATGGTAAAGATGGTAGGCCTGGCAACATTGGTGCAGCTGGGCCGCCCGGGCCGGTTGGTTCCAAAGGATTCTGTGACACTACCGAATGTTATGCTGTTGCGCAATATGCTGCATTAAATTCAATCCCTCAACCGGCTATCAACAATAAGGGACCGAATCCAGGCTAGATAATCATGAAACCTATCTTGACAAATTCTTTGGTTTCATGCTGAAATTCACTGGTGTGTATGCCCTGACACCTCAATGTGATTACAATTAGAAAATTTCTGGATTTGCTATATACTGTATCCAGTATAAAGAATACAGATGTTACTAGGGGCGAGATTCAACTGGTACACACTGGTTTAGGTGCTGCCTGTATTGTTATGCTGTAATAATATGCTAAAATCCTGCTGAAGAAAGTATATGGAATTTCAAAGTTAACTGAAACGGAAATTTATGTTTGCACATTGCTTAAAAGTTAGTCTTTGCTCCAAGACTGAGAGCATATATATTTTCGAGTAATTGAGATAACGTTTTTAGGATTATCTTATCTTTTCGATTTACATTGTACTGAATCAGCATATCTACCATTACTGCTATTTATTGTTCATTATATTTTGATTTCATTCTTGTTGAATCTCCTCAAATCCATAGCCTCATAGTGATCACTGACATGCTCCCACCAGTAACTAAAAATACAAGACATGCCTGTGTCTTGTCTTGAATTGTTTGCAAGTTTTATCCAACTGTATTATCAGCTGCAGATTTTCTTCATCAATTCCATTGACAATGTAAAGTTTGAACCACAACTTGAATAATTTGAATAATAATAACATAGTCAAATAATTGCTCGTAGTCAAAGAATAACCGAACGACTTTGACCCGAATTATCTGTTTTAAAAAAGCTTGAAAAGTCATGAATATTCTTTTACAATTTATAAAATCATAATCTTTCCGAGTTAAGTTACTACTACTTTTTTACATTGACTATATTATATATATATATACGGAGAAGAGTGATCTGTTTCTTCTCTTGGCAAGCTCTTAGTATTTTTATTTCGTACACTAGCGGTCAGTTAGACCCATCCTTAGTAGGATTTGAGTCCAGATCCATTTTTTTTGTTTGTTAATAATTCTGGGAAGCACAATGTGTCAAATTTGGTGAAGATATTTTGTGAAACAAAATGGTCCACTTATTATAAAGATACTGACAACTATCAGAATCCAATAGAAATTTTTATGTTTCCTATTTTTTTGCCTCCTTGTTGTATTAACACTACTGAGCGATGCATCTATTGCCAAAAACTTGTCAATTTTCTATAAAAATTTCAGCATTTTTTATTTAATAGTATTATCGTGATGTAACGACACTTTATGCCGAGTAAAATGGACTTATATTTGAATAATTTGCGCTATGTGCAAGAAGAGTTGTTGTTCCTTCATTACAGGAAAAGTCTTGAGATGGGGAAAAGAAATTCAACAGGTTTAGTATTTCATTTTATACTAACAGAGCAGCAACTCAGCCTTTCCCAGGTAAGCTCTTATACGTATAAATCTAGACTCTTATTTTAGATGTAGGAGTATGACTTCATCGCTCCTTGATCCAGAGAATTATCGTGAGTTGCATATGGACTTCCATTCCAAATTTGGTGAAGATCCGTTGAGAAATAGAGACATTTTATTACCACTAACAGACAGGCAAACTTTTGAACCTTTAATACAGAAACTTTGATTCATTCCCATGACATAGAATTCCAGATTTTTTCATATGCAGTACTAGCTTAAGGGCTGCAGTACTGTTTTTCACCCAACCTCTCACTACAATGGGAGAAATGAAATATAATCAGTAGCAGGCTGATTCCTTATGCTTTTTTCTTTTCGAGTCCACCCCTTTTTAAGATACCTTTAACAGTAAAAAGGTTTTAACACATAGGTTCAATTTTATATAATTCATAATCTTTTATTAAATTTAACAGATCTATGTACAGAGCAAGCAAATAGAACATATGTGAGATTAATAAGAATGTCTTGGATATCCCCACAATAGAACTGAACCATCTTTGCTAACAGTTACAATGTATTTTTGTTTGGGACAGATCTTCAGTTTTGTGATCTCGCTGTGTCCGACTCCAACGTACAGTGTTTCAGCTCCGTTATAATCCCAGAACTGAAAACAGAATTTAGACACAGATTGTAACGATGAACTAGTACTCAGGCTAATATCGGTGAATCATGATGGTTATTGTGATTGCATCTTTTACTCAGAAGTATAATTCTAATGACTCATTCAATATGTTCAGTTAGTTATCCTCAGTAATTCATGTTGAGTGCATGTGCATGGTTAGCTTGCCTTATACATTGAAATTTCAGTAATCCATCATGTTGGGAAGAAAGTATATGCTTATATCAACAAGGAACCAAAGCTCATCTCATATACACTGATATTGCTCCGTTTATCGCTGATTTACTTAGCTCTCTGTTTTCAGGAACGCATCAATAATTGACTGAATAAACTCTACCTT
Source organism: Halocynthia roretzi (assembly GCA_013436055.1). NCBI lineage: Eukaryota > Metazoa > Chordata > Ascidiacea > Stolidobranchia > Pyuridae > Halocynthia > Halocynthia roretzi. Next base: position 125,528 of record QRAM01000039.1, read on the forward strand.
ACATCATTCACAGGAGTTTTACCTTGACAAGTTTGTCATCTCCTCCTGTAACAAGTACGTCACCTAGTGGTGAGATATCCATTCCATTGATGGAGCCGGAAAAGGAACCGTCGACTTCTCTGATCTGTGAACCGTCGTACACTTCCCAATATGCAAGCTTGCGATCAGTACCTGATGTGATAATCTACAAATACAATGAATATGAATAAAAAGTTGCACATCAAATTCTAACCATCATCTTCGGGACATGTCTGTAGGATCTTCTTGCCAGTTAAAAATAAGGTTTGTGATAAATAGGCAAAGCACTTCCACTAATCATGTAAAAATGGCAGAGGGACGGGAGGCTGGACTTGGGATAAAACCACTGAAACTCATAATTATTTGAACGTGGAAGCTAAAGCCTCATTTGTACCACTGCAACCTATTGACTAATAAAACAGCTTAGCAGGTGGAGGATGCATAGACTGATTTTAAGACCCAGTCCATTACTGATTATATTGAACCTATTGCACACAGTTATCTGTGGCTCGAAGCAAAAGTACAATATTGCAAACTTCCTCTTACCTGATGTTCATCCGGGTGATAGCAAACGCATTGGAACAGGGTATTGGACATGACCATCTGATTCCGCACGAAACGTTGCAAATCCCAAATGATACATGTGCCGTCTGAAGATGCGGTCACACATTCGATGTTATTTTGCTTTATCTGAAAATGGAAATTTTGTAGTTTAAAAGGTGAATTCAAAATCTACAACAGTTGCAAATATACCACCACAAGATGAAATTGAATCTGACCTTTATACAGGTGATGGATGACTTGTGTTCCTTCATTGTCGCCTCCATTGACTGGGTATTTTTTCTGATACGCCAAACTCTGACCTGATAAATGAGATGCAGGTATGATTTCAACTTATATTGATGCACTGCCAGATAAAGTTATGGACTTAGGGGCCTCCAGAGAATATGCAATAAGATATTTCATTTGTAAATACTCGATCAAAGCATAAGTACTTTGAATTTATCTGTTTGAAAAGGGCTTCAAATAATATATATAGTAAATATACTACTGGAAAAAACACTCCACAGTACAAGTATATGTGACACCACACTTCATAATAAAAATAAAGATTTTTGGAAATATTACTTGAGATGCTTCCTAATACCATTATTTCAGGGTAACATAATCTGGCCCTGTGTGTACATGGAGAATAATTCCATAATTTTCTACCGCATTGCAAGTGAATCGATGCTGTGACTATTTTTTTATTTTGTCTGAACGATTCTACGCTATATTGAACTGCGTTAAAATGGTTCTACAATATATTTTACCATTCCTTCTCCACCCCCGGAGACAATTTTTTCAGAATTGCTGGTCGTCGCTATCGCGGTAACTCCGAGATTATGAGCATTGTTTATCGTGAACCTGTGAAGTGAATGAATTAATACTTTGACCAACTCCGAATGTTCTCTATCGACTTACATGAGTTTGCCAGTTTCAGGAGTGAATGCTCTGATTTTTCCATCATCCCAGGCTGAAATGAGAGCATGGCCATTCTGAAAGGAAATTATCTTTACTTAATTCAGGAATTTGAGTTTGTGGGGACCGGCAGATTCGCAATGAGGTCAAATTAGGCTTTCTATATTAATGACATTTTCCAATCATCACCTTCATGTACTCAATCGCAGTGCATGTCATATTCGGAACTGTCATTCGAAGCAATTCTCTTGATGTTGTCGAATGCCAGACACGAATGTCGTTCTTCGAGCAAGTTGCGAACAGTTCAGATGATTCGGCTGGAAATGCGACATCGTTCACTGTGTTGTAGTGTGAAGTGCTTAGAAGCTCGTCTTTGAAATCGGTGTAGTTGAATCTTGAGGATATTATAAACTCAATTAATTTTTCACGCAGGTGATGGAAGAAGTCTGGTGAAGGTGAAATTAAGGTGAACAAAACCGAAATATATTCAGCCACCTACTTGTAGATTTGTGACATGTTAGTTCCAGCGAATATCTGATGGCCTTGTCCTCGTAGAGCTATTGAAGTTACTGAACCCTCTAGCTTGCAGCTTTTCAGCTTGTTGTATTTTTCACCGCTTCCCTTGACGATCGCTATGGTGCCGTCACCTGCTCCAATAAGGATGTCTTGTGTCTTTAAAATCTAGGAAAGGAGCTTGACTTGATCACTTTGCTTAGATATACCAGAAAATGATATGAAATTTCAATAGGAAAGCAGAGCATTGGAAATGTTCAAGATCTGAAGTAGCAGATAAATTGAAGCTATACCTTCATGTCAGCGATCCCACAACTATATTTCCCTTTCACAGGACCAAAGTTACTCAGCAGCCTTGTGATCATATTAATTTTTAAGATGTCTCCGCTCGTGGTTCCGCAGTAAAAGAACCTGTCCTCTTCATCAACCTTAATAAAGATGATTGAAAAATATTTTGAAATCGTGTTTTTATCTTAGGAAATTGCTTGATCGATTATATCAATGGCCAACTAGACAGCCACTAAACCTTTTCAAATTATTTCCTAGCTAGCTTACTTCAATGCATTTTACAATCCTCTTCAGTTGACCCATGTTACATTCGGTCGGACGAATCTTGCGATTCCCAAGATCCAGTTCCCAGACTCGTAAAGTCCCGTCGCCTCCGGTGACAAAGATATCATCGCTCTTGTTGGCATATTTGACACTGTATGTCGTACCAGCAGACATCACAGCTGCTGGAGATCCACAGACCTAGCAAAGAAAAGAGAATGCCCTTTAATTTATTTATATTGTTATGTGCTATCATTCCACAAAGAAACGCTGGGTTTTTAAGTTGTGGGATTGATTGGGAGATCGCATTAAATTAATTTCCATGCACTATAATATAGCATTTTAGCAATTTTTAGTTCTCTATCCAGTTTCTGTTAAAGGTTATTCTACTGTACCTAAAGGATAGGACTTGCCCTCCCAATACAAATGTGACACTAGCTTCAGTAATGGAGCTCTGCATTTAAAGTGGTTTTACACATCTTACACATAATATTAAAAAAACCAAAAGGAATAATAAATATTCATTTGAATAAAATGAGAACTCACGGCTTCTTTTGATTTCAGATCCCAAACTACAACTGATCCGTCATCGAGTCCTCCAAGAGTAACAAGATACTTGTCATTTGGAGAGAATGCAAGAGCTTGAACTTTGACCTTGTGAAGAATGAGACGGCAATATATCGATCTCTTCTCCCAGTCCCACACAATGACATCAGCTTTGAAACCCATGTGAGTAACCTGGGTGATTGAAAAAAATATGAACCCCAGTAACAAATAAAAAATAACAATTATCTTCTTCCCACTCTCACATAGTTAATTTTACATAAACATTTTACATTTAATATAACATAACTATCTATCAAAGTGATCATAGTTCCTAATTTTATTTTTCTACCTGTCCAGATGCAAGATATTTTCCACTTTTTGAAACAGACAAACATGATACATTATTGCTGTGTCCGGTGAGAAACGTTTGTTCTTGATTTTTATCAAGACTCCTGACGATAATTGTACTTCCAAGAGGATATATCATGTGTTCTCTATGAAGAAAAGAAAAATTTCAAAATTAGATTTACAACTGCATAAATTGATATACTATTAAGGACTGCTATTGCAATAGCAAAAATTTGAAATGATATTAGTAGACCAGCAGGACAGTACAAGCAGTGGTCTATTGTACTACAGTAGATTCCTTCACAAGAATACCATAAATAGAACATGAAATACCTATCTGGATGAATAATGACTCCTCCTTCAACTTGTCCACTAAATCCAATGGTTGAAACCAAGTCCAGTCTAGAAATATCATCGCCTTTGTCTTCAGTCATGATAATTTTTATCTATGTAATGATTGGGTGTCTGCGGAATAAATAAAAAATCTTACGGAAAAGATTGTTGGCCATCGCCATGTACTTTCAATTACTTTAGTTTATAAGAGTTTAAAAGATGTCAGCAAAATCTACATGGTGTCTCCCAATGTAATACCCACTCTATGCAACTCAAGCTAATCTAGAATCTATATATAGTAATTAGTGATCTCTGGCAATTGTATTTTAGTCCTTTCTAATCCACTAAACGGATACAATAAACCAAAAAATCGAAATTCTATAGTTCCTCGCTATTCCAATAATTTACAATATTCATTTTCTGATAACAAGCTATCTTATTCCTACACTACAACAGGAGGTCAGGAAGTAGAAATCGTTCTTCACGATGTTTTCTATGGTGGGAATTGGCAGCTTCGAGCGACTTCCAACGCGATTTGAAAACATTACTCATCCCTGAACAATAACTACATAATTAGGTTAGTATTTATTACCATAGCAATTTGATTACCCGCGTTTTAAAACCAAAATTCAGCAAACATTTTTTAAATCATCTTTCCACTATTTGAACACCTTCAGGCTGTTAGTGTAGTCTCTATGGTCACCGTTGTCACCGACAACCAGGGAAGTGCTCGACAAGCAGATCGATATCAATACGTCATAGTTCTTCGTTACGCCTCAATAATCAGTCAGCTGATTCATAAAATGGAATTAAAAAATCCCCCAGAGCGCTTTTTGTATCGCATTGTATTAGTCAACAAGCCAGCGAGCGCTTCGTAGTACTGGTGGACTTTTCCCTTCGTGTTTGCTTCATTTTCTTGCAGGAATAAAAATAAGGAATAACCAAGAAATCGTACAATGGAAAGTGAAGAGACAACGGACGACGATAATTCTTGTGAAATCAAAGACGTAGAATGTGAATTTCTTATTTTATCAAGAAACGGAAATGTCGAAAAGCTGAAAGAATTAATTACGTCGAACCCGAAGCTTGATATCAATTGTAAAGGTTAGTGAATTCCCTGTTATACTTTTCATTTACTATCCATGGTAATTGATATTTGTGTTAGTTGCTCACATTTACTTTCATATACGTGTACAACTTGCATTCAAAAGTATTCAGTTGATTTCAAATATCAATAATATCACTTCTACATAGAGTATTATAAGTGATATGATTATTCCAGACATCTGCACCGAAACAATGATAAAATGGAAAATAAATCAGATCAATCGGTTGAATTAAATTACGTAAACTGATCAATGAATTTTATATTCCCTTTGGGAGATGAAACCCAAACTAAAGACCAACGTATTCTCTAAGCTGATGTGCGCGACCATACACTCACTGTAGTGGTTGCTTGATCCAAACTACTTCAATAGCAATGATAGCAACTTTGGTGTTAAATAAAATTATTTCTGTTTATTCATAATATATTTTCAATTCCATTAAATATTTCTATCCCAAAATTATCAAGGTCAAACTAAATGCAATCGTGGTTGGTCTGCACTTCACCTCGCAACATATTTCGGTCACATCAACGCAGTTTCTTATCTACTTAGTCTCGGCGTAGACCCGGATGTGAGGAACAGTGCAGGAGACACTCCATTGCATAAAGCTGCATTCACAAGTCGTGAGGTGATTGAATCTTCTATAATCATAATAAGTCTTAGCGTGATATTACTGTATTTTGCCTTTGATATGTACTGACTTAGTTTAATCCACAGCAATATCAAAGTTTTGTATCACTGTAATCTTTTCTGTTAGAGAGAGAGAGTATGAATTAGGTCTGGGAGATATGTTATACTGTGTTCTTATGCTCTCTTTTCTCAGGAAATTCACAGTACTTCAATAGTAGGTCACTTAAATAGGCCACAGGTTTCATATTACCATAAGGATATACTAGTTTGTATATATAGAGTAGTGTTGGCCAACTAATTATGTTGGTAGTTTAATAACTGATGTGAGTCATTTTACCAATGGTGTGAAACAGAGCATGTATCTTCAGTCTTCAAATGCTAATTATTTTGTGTGTGGTCTATGACATCATTGTCTTTAGGAGTCTCGATTTGCTCTATGATGATCTTTGTTTATAGCTCTCTGTGAGTCACTTTTTGCATATAAATGAAGTGTGACATTGTTATAACACTACAAAGCATTTGGATAATAACGCGATGGGCTCACCTTTTTTAATAGTTAAACACCAGATCCCCAATTTATCATTCATTATTTTTATTGCGATTACGTTTAATAGTCATTAGCGATGGCATCATAACAAAATTACACCGCTAATTTCTATCCCTGCGTTGAAAATCTAGGCTGTGTGGCAGCAAAACTAAATGTCTGTGTCTTCGTGTTTCACCTTCTTTTATGAAAATTACTCATTTCCGGAAATTCTCTTTGTGTGGCTGGTCACTCATGCCTCTCCTAAACACAGTAGAATTGACCTTCAACCTTTCGATGTTTCAAATGCTTTTTATTCCTTTATACTAAAAACAAATATTTTGTTCACTAATTTGGATTACCAGTTAATTTTCTTTGTTTTGTCAGAATGTTGTGCACAAACTACTGGAGTATGAATCAAACGTCTTCATTTATAACGACGAAAGAAAGAAGGCCCAAGATGTTGCCTGTGACGAAAATATAAAACAGATATTGCAAGGTAGAATATATCTAGCATTATTCTCTGGTGGATCAGCATTGAAACAGTTACAGTACCTTTCTATAACCGACTTTAACAACAGGTCATAAAATAGAAAATAACACCGTGCAGCTAGAACCGCCTTCATAGAACGAATGAGTGTTGTAAAATAAACATTACATTGCTAACTGTTATCAAGGGATCAAAGCTTATATAGGCAGTGGCGGCTCCTACAGAGCTGCAGTCCCCCTAGACACTCACTACCTGGTGTATGACTCCGGCAACCTCACACCAGAATAAAAAGTCTTTATATTTTATTTCCAATTCATATATAATTTTGTATCTCTCGACATTCTAAATATATTTATTAACATTATACTTTGCAGCTGCTGAAAAAGTCAAGCTGAGAAAGATTTTCGATCAAATTTTTGCTGCTTCGAAGGAAAGAAATGTTGATATTATTGTTGAACTGGTAAGCTTTATTGATAATAATTCATTTTTCATTCAAAATCATAGCTCGATCGTGGGAGGACTACATATCGTAGCGAGTATACTCGCTGAAATAGGGTAGTCATTATATGCAGTATGATATACGCATCAATTTGAGATAGCCCACGTTGTTTAAGTAACCAACCACCCTCTAGGAGTCGTTCAGGAACTACGCGCTAATGATTATGATTAACAATAGGTTTTTTCTCCTTCACATAATAAGAAATATGGTTCATTAAAAGCAATCACATAATTTCCTTGAAAATTTTATATTTTAATTCTAGTTGGCAGCACATCCTGAAATTGTAAACGCAAATATACAAGACGAACTCGGCAACACTCCATTACATTACGCTGCAATGAGGGACAACAGATCGGTAGCCGTGTATCTACTGCAACATGGGGCAGATTCATCCATTGCTAATAAAGAAGGTTTGAAATTTATTTCTCATGGCCCGACTGATAGTTCCTGTACCACTATACTGTGTAAATCATGTGGCAGGCAGTTGGACCACCCTGATATAATCGACATCTGAAGCATCTCAATATTTTTGGCCTACTAGATAAGATAATTGTCCACCCCTTTATTCACAAAGTAAATTATTATTTCAGGTCAAACGGCTTTGGATCTCGGTCGCACTTCACACCTTCGCCAACTTCTTGAAGTCAGACCAATTCAAAATAGTGCAATGAATGTTGAGAGATTTGAAGGTTTCCTGAGCAGGGTACTTGGTTTTTTATTGGCATGCGATTGCTACGATTAGTTGTGTTTTATCATGGTTTGATCAGGGGCGTTCAGACACTGTCTAGTGCACTTGGGTCAACCACATGTATAGAGTGTGTCAATAATAATATGTTTAATGTTTGTAACTTGTGTGCTAAATAATTAAAGTCAAAATGCTACAGCTCTGGCCTTCACAGCTCACAGTAGAAAACAGCCGCCTCCATCGCTGGCAATTCCCCACTAAATATCAATAAGATTCCCCTGATGCCTCATAATTATTGAGCAGTGGGAGCTATAGCTACACCTACACCTGATTTTAAGACCCAGTCTGCTACTGTTTTACTTTTATTATTTATTTTTATCGTGTTGGTTTGTAGAAACGTTTTCTTGGACCTCGTCTTCACTATGTTGTCTTGGACAAAGGGGTTATGTCGTATTTCGCGAGACATGCAGATGCAATAACAGGATACAAGCGAAGATTATTTAAATATTTAACAGATGCAGTTATAACTGTAAGTAAACTAAACATATGAAATATTCCTTATAATAAGGAGCTTGTACTTCACAGACTACTATTTATCCTCGAGGTTTTCAACAAAATAGAACATCTCTGTACATTGTTGTACATTTGCTGCTAAAACCACTTCCCTAATTTACATTCCCCTTACTCTATTTTTTAAATTTCCTCCCTGGACTTATCATCAGGAGATTCAACTATGATAGTGCTCCTGTCCATGAAATGGAAATGTTTTATTGATTGGCAGGTCCGAGAAGAAAGCAATCACACGTTCCAAATTCAATTTTTCGATTCAAGTGTCCATTACTTACAAGTTCGTCAAGATGGAAACGCTCACATAAATCGACAGGTTTTTAGTAAAATTTCACATCATTTTATAATATTTTAGGATCTCTTCCTATAACTTCAAAAAAATTGTTATATTTCGAATCTCAAAGATGTATTCGTGTATAAATCTATATTTTGTCTTAAAATGAGTAAAAATATAATCTTTTTGACACTAAGTTGTTCAAAACAGGGTTTGGAAATACAAAAAAAACACTTAAAAATCCCTGTACTATTTCCCCATAACACGAAACCACGGAAAAATATGATGTAACGAAATGACAGACATTTTTCTAGTACGGTTGATAAAATAAAAACCTGACTTCATATATCATCATTTCCTGAAAATGAGGATTTGACTCGACACAAACAATACAAATGACTAACATTGAGGAAATGGCAAATAAATCAATGGCCATTTACATCACATGGATACAGGATAGACCACATGCTCTAATAGTAAACCTACTAAACCTATTTCTGGGGATTAGCACCACAACTTCTTTACATATGTTCAGTCTTTGGTATGTTTACATCGAACCCGTTGTGTCTGGTAGCTTAACTTTGAATATATGTATACCATGAAACAACTTGCTAAATTTCCAATCTCGAAGACTTACTCGTTTATATAACTCACTTGTGCAAAGTCAGACCCTAAATTTTTGAAGTTTGCATTTTCATATTTGAAATTATAAAATAGCCCCTGTTGAACCCTTAACCCTTAAAAAACTGCGACTTATAAATACGGTTAATGTCGTAGTTTTTACAATTCTTGCTCTTCGAATTCTCTGAATGTTCTGTTAAAATAAAAAAAGTAATTTGATAATTTTTGTTTATCAAGAAATGGATTCAGGCAATTCAACTCCACATTGACTACAGCAGTCACTATGCTAGTGTTGGTAGAATCCAGGAAAGTGATGAAGAAGACGAAGAAAAAATTCCAGTCGTTGATATAAAAAATACCGTTGAAGTAAGTGTAATGTTACTGGAGTTTCCGGCGAATAACCTCTGGGCATAATTGTAAAACAGAGTATGGGTAATGCAAAGTTAATCTATAAACAAACACACATGAGCTTATAAATGGAAAATGGCTTGAACAGCAAATATCATATATCATTTATTTTTTCACCACTTATAGTCCTCGAGACTTTATAACTATTTCAAAATTTTCCGGTATATATCCATCAGAAGCCCTGAAATATCTAAGCTTTCATGAAATTTTAACTACACATTTTTTATCTATATCTACAGACTGCTCTTGCACACAATGAACTTCTGAAGAAGCAAATCGATGAATTTGCAGTCGCTGTCCACAAGATGGCAGCATCAGGTAATTTATTTCCGATTTTTCTCCGTATGGACCACATAGGGAGGGAGGGAGACAGACAGACAGTGATAACTCTTCACACTGTGAGGTTGTGGGTTGGAACGAATGCCTAGAGTCACCTCTGTCCTTCAACAAGAGACTTTCATTTTTTCACGGGCAATGTTAAATATCATTGCTGTCATTATTCGCACACCTCCATCAAAACTAAATTATTGATTTTTATTGCATTCAGACACATCACAGACAGCTTTCCAGCTGCTCGGCAAGTGTCATCAAGTACTCAATATATCAAATGAAATGACTACCGCCTTCTCTTTATGTGTTTCAACTATACAGAGGCAGGATCAGGTGAGTTTTTTTATAATCTTTATAGTTATGAGGCAGTACATATGTTCTAGGAGGAATCTAATTATGATATGAGCAGTATCCAGTACAAGATTATCCATTATGCTGAATAGGCTGAAGCCTACGAACCTGTAATTAAAAGGAGTAGCAGGCGCGATATAAAATTTGTATCAAATATCAGTTAGTCGAAAATAGTACTCATCACAATTCGCTAGATCATATTAGTAGTCAAATATTATATGGAGGTCAGTGCAGAAATATTGTGGTGCTGTTTAAATTCCAGGAGTCGAGGGATGGTTTTATTTGTCTCTGACAGTAGTACAAACTGTGTTTATAATCCGATATAAAGCTTTAAATTTGTAATATAATTAATATTCCATAGAATTATCTCAACCTCCATTATCGTTTTAAAACAGCTCAAACCTTATTTTTACTTAGTATCTTACTGATAGTTAATCATTATCTTTCATTGAAAGTAATCTAGCATAATTAATGTCAATAGACTTCGAAATCCATAGGGAACACTTTTTGTGGTCACAGAGTGCATAATGATTCATAGCATACTCTGCATCAATGCTCTCAAAGTAGTGTTCCCCTAGGAAAATTTAAATCCATTGTAAGTACCAATATGGGCCATAAATAGATATATTTCTAAATAATGACAGTGTTAATTGCTGGTTAATTATCAACTACCACAGCAAGCCTTGTTGAGCAAGATGATTCAGTTAAAGAATGCATAATATTATTATGAATACAAATTATCACGAGTGACCAAATAAGTTATTACAGTAATTATCATTGTAATTATGTCCCACCATAAAAATTCTGAGTCTATGAAAAGTCTGATTATGAACGCTGTTAACACTCATTAACCTTTTGTCACTTCCTTTGCATGTTATTCACATTCAAATCATTTGCTCTTGCTAACATAATTTGAACAGGGTGAAAACAACACTAAGGAACACTAAAGGAAAAAGGCAGCGATATAATAGAGTTGATGGTATAAGCAGGGACTTATGTACACAGACAAGTAGTGGAGTGTTGAAATCAGCTAG